>BJCN01197577.1:0-27229 GCA_018326445.1 Flaveria brownii
CAAAAAAAATGGATGAGGGTTGGTGTCCTGGATTTAATTGTGACAGAATTTAAACCACGGTGATTATACCAAACGTTTTTAAACTATTGGATGAAAAACATTATAAACACCAAACCACATAAACTAAAACCCTAATTTACTCTAATCTTTAATTGAAACCTTTTTTCTTTATCAAAACTTAGTCAACAAGAAACAAATGTCAATGAATTCTAACTTTTGACCATTATCCAAAACAAAACAAAAAATTCAAACTTTTGATTAAAAAAAACTTGGTTGATTCAGTAGTAAAATTCAAAGAACTTTGTAAGAACTATCTATATTTTAATCTGATTATAAGTAGTTGAGTATTAATATAAGGTTTGGTTGTTAAAAAAAACAATACAATATAAAATGTAATTGTTTAATTTCCAAATATGATTATATTGATTTTTAACATAATCTTGAATTCAAACTTTTTATAATAACTTGTCAAGCAAGTAACAAATGTCGAAGGATTCCAACTTTTGACCATTATCCAAAACAAACCAACATGTACAACACCTAATGCCCACCGTACAACTCATAAAGCACCACACCATAGAGAATCCCAACGAATCACAAACCCCAAAAATAATTCCAAAAAAAACACACAATTTAAATACAAAACAAAAATTAAAAAAAAAAAGCTTACAATATTGGGGGAGGAAGACGAACAATTCCTTTGATCTTCACGCCCCCAAAATCAAAATTCAACATCATGAATTCATTGATTCATTAATCGATCGATTCATCATCTTCTTCCCTTGATTCAAAGATATTAACGATGGTATTGATGATCACGAAGTGTGGAACGAAGGATTCGATCGAAAACAGCGATCGCCTCGGCGGCGACGTTGGTATTGCCGCCGTCGCCGGCGCCGGAGAACCGACGGTTCCGCCGGTGAATTTCGCGAATGTTGAAGATCGAGTTTACAGATCTGGATTCCCTCAGCCTTCGAATTTCACTTTTCTTGAGACCTTACAGCTTCGATCGATCATGTGAGTTTGTTGATTTTTGAATTTTGATTGAATTGATTTGATTATCGTTTGATTTGTGGTGTAATCGTGATGAATCGATGATGAATTGATGATGAATGTGGTGTTTGTTGGTGTAGATATTTGTGCCCTGAGCCCTACCCTGAGGAGAATATTGAATTTCTGAAAGCTCATAATATTTGCCTCTTTCAATTTGCAATTGATGGTACAAAGGTTAGTTAGTTTGTTTGTTAACTTGATGAACAAGCTACATTGGTGTAATGTGTATAATATTATATACGCGTACACGTTTAATGTAGTACCCAGTTTTGACGGTCTGTTTTGACATTGGTATTGTATGATATGGACGTGCAGGGCCTTTCTATAGACGTTCTAGGGAATATTATAACCGAGGCCCTAGAACTTTTGATCGGTATAGAACGTTATTTGCAAGTTTTTGTTATACTCGTTATGGAAAGTAATTGTAGTGTTAATTAGTTGTGTGTTTTGTTTTTCCAGATGAGAGAATCCATCCGGTTCTAATACATTGCAAACAAGGGAAGGTACGTGACAAGTAAACTCGTTTTTTTTTCATGTTACTTAGTATTGGTTTTCCGCGTTAATTGCAAGTTGGTGCGACAATGCGACCGGTTGTGACTTGTTTCTTGTGTTATAAGTCAACTAAGGGAGTGTTTGGTGTGCGTTTTAAAACTAAAAAACTATTTTTCTATATAAAGAGATGAAGATAATAAGTTTTAATAAAAAAATTAGTGTGTATGATATGTTGTTTGGATGTGTTTATGATGTTTGAAGTTGTAATAGTAATTAAATGATGAAAAAGACAGTTTTACAATATTGTAAAAGAATGGATAATTAGGCATTTTTTATTTAATCAGTTTTGTTGCGATAAGTTGTAATAATCAGATAATTAATTTCATAACACATACAAACACCCCATGTGTTGGCTTTCGCTTAAATATTGATTAAAATGTGTTATGATGACAGCATCGTACGGGTTGTGTTGTGGGATCGTTACGAAAGTTACAAAATTGGTGTTTATCATCGGTGTTGGAAGAATACAAGCTTTACGCGGGCATAAAATCACGAGACACTGACTTGAAGTTCTTAGAAACATACGACGTGTCATACCTACAACAAAGCCTTCAAACAATAATCTATCAATATCACGGATACGGTTCCAAAATACAAAGAAGATTGCTATAGGGGAAGATGTGTCACACAAATATTAGATAACTCATGTTTAAATTCATCTTCTTTCAATTTGGTTAGATTATGATGATGATGTTTGATGATAAGTTTGATTTGAACATTATATATCATACAACCATTGATTTAAGTTGTTTTAAATGAGTGAATTCATTTTGAGGGTAATTTGATTCCTCTAACTTCGAGAAAAAGAAAGAAATATGCATTGTCAATATGATAAAAACATAACACACTCAACCATCAAGCGTATTGTTTTTTAAGTTTGGATATTAGTAATATAGGATTGAGTTATGCGTGAAATAAAATTATACATCATAAGTACACACTTGTCACACGTTGATTATGTTTATAAATAAAATTTAAAAGGTTAGAAATGTAAATTTACTTCTAGTATCTTGTCTTATAATTCACATGTATTATAGCTAGATAAATAGATGACTTCGAGTGGGAGTTAAAGCGAAAAATCAATTCCAAAAGATAGATTAAAACACGCCTTTTCTATTTTGATACATTTTGGCATCTATTTATTAACCACTTGCTTTTCAGGGCTCTTTCACATATATGCGAAATAAGACGGTATGCCAAAAGTTTAGATTGCCTAGTTAAAGGATTATGACGCTCTAGTTAGACAGAGAAAAAAGATATCTCAAATCTACAACAACACGTATTATCCATCACAATGTCTGTTTAGTCTTAAATACTTATGCATATTAAGTTGAGACACGTCTTTTTACATCACACTTTTGTGCCACATGTAATGTAATCTATTGTATGATGATACTTTACAACATAATACAAGTATACCACATTGTGCTCAAGGATGAAAAAGTGAAACATGTATGATGATTTGATGAAGGTGACAATGACATCCACCATTCCACCCCCAAGCTAAACTTCAAAATTTTTGGTGGGTTTGTCATTGTGAAAGGATGCCCAAGGATGAACAAAGTGGGTCCACACACAAAGATTGAAAATTTTAATTGTTTAATAAAATGTAAGGATAATAATAAGGATAAATGCTTTCCTCGGATGTGTCCTTATAAAAGCCAGTATTACGAACCATACTTTGCGGTGGGCGTAAATTAACGTTAAAACTAAAATTATAGAGTAGTCGCAAAACCACGTGTTGGAGGAGCGTAAAACCATTAAAAAAACATCAAATATTGTTGGGAATTTGTGCGTTGAAGAGGTCGTTAAAATCGTTGATAACATACATAATTTTATATTAGAAAAGGAATGTTGTCAAGAATTTGCCCGTTGAAGAGAACGTTGAAGCGTTGATGACGTACGTTTATTTTTTAAAAATGAAACTTTAACGTCGACAATAGTTGTGTGTGTGTGTATATATATATAAAGGTTACGGTACAAAGTGTTTTTTTCATGCGAAGCATACAAATTTATCACGCAAGAATGGAGGTTACAGGTGGAATTATAATGCAAGGGTAATAATTAATCACACAGAGATGGAATTATCACGCAAATGTGAATTTATTACGCAAAAAGTATTCTTGTGTGATAGTTTCACATGAGTGTAATTTGTTTTGCGTAAATATCATTTTGTTCTCGCGTGATTATTATTGTTCTTACGTGATTAGCATTGTTCTTACTTGATAATTCCACCCCAAAACTTTGTACGTTTCGAACGAAAAAAAATACTTTGTATAAAAACCGGCCCCTGTATATGTGTGTTGATTTGGTTAAAGGCAATACTTTATGGTATATTATTTATTCGCAAGATAGAAATAGAAACATATAAATAAATAAATGAAAAAATTAAGAAACAAAGTATATGTATAACGAAAAAGGTTCAAATACAAAGTGTATTTTTGCTACAAAGTGTGAGAAGACACAATGAGTCAAAAAAAGACATAAAAAATTATATCTCACAATCTAAATCGAATTTCAAAAAAAGTAATTTGAAACTTTTGTTCCCCTAGTCGTCCTCACTAAGAAAAAAATAAACAAAAAATTAAAAAAAATAAAAAAAATTAACGTTTTTTTATTGTGTCATTTATGAAAGACACAATGATCTCGTTGTGTCATTATGAAAGACACAATGATCTCATTGTGTCATTATGAAAGACACAATGATCTCATTGTGTCATTATGAAAGACACAATGACGTCATTGTGTCAATATAAAAGACACAATGACGTCATTGTGTCATATAAATATACAATGAATTTTTTTTTATTTTTTTAATTATTTTTTTTCTGAAAGAGGACAACGAGATGAATAGAGGCTCCGAGGTACTTTTTTAAAATTCTATTTAGATTGTGAGATATTAATTTTTTTGTGACATTTTTAGACTCATTGTGTCTTCTCACACTTTGTATCAAAACACACTTTGTAGCAAAAACACACTTTGTAGAATAATCTCACCTTATGTATAACACCATTAACGATATGCATAACATTATTATGCACAAATGAGTTGGTAATTAGTATTATATAAATTATTGGTATTTAAAAACTAGTGTGACTAGCAATGGTAGCAACATTAGCTGAGGATAATGCATTGTTGATGATGTTATGGAATCGAGCCTTTTGGCCCCTAAATTAAAAATACACACGATTCATATTCATGAGATGATCACCACAACGTACTTGACCCTTCTTTGGTTGGTTCAGGGGGGAATTGGGTGATGCTAGATAATTAATCAAATGTAATAAAACATGTCTAATAAAACGAGTCGTTGATATAATGTTGGAACATGTTTATGTTACTCAACGGTATAACGATCATATAATCAGTTTTGTAAGTTTATACAAGATGCTTCACGTAGTTAAAAAGAAACTAAGAATGATTGACATTCCATCCTGGTATTTTAAGGATATTGTCTTAACCAACCATTATACTTGCTAAAACAAACTCAAATTTGCTCAAATTCATTAACTGAGATTTAAAAAAATAATAACAAAACTAAAAGAAAAAAGTAAAACCCTGCTAATTTAATATTGTTTAATGGAACTCAGAGATTTTATGTTGTTAGAAGTATGAAGGGCTGCAAAATCCCTTCAATACAGAATGAAAGAACAAAACTATAAAAACAAATGAATAATGCTAAATCTGGAACTCTGTCCTACTCTAAATAAATAAAGAATATTTCTAAAGTTTTAATTTATGATTGAAAATTTGGAAGCGCGCGACAATACCTCAAGGATGCATCAAAACTGTCATAGAAACCGTTATCCTGCTCAAGTTTTGGTTTGAGGAAAGTGTCCCTCACTTGTCCTCCTATAAAACACTGACCATCACGGGCATGTTTTCCATTGTTGTTATAACCATAACCGTTATGAGCCATGCTCGCTGGTGGTAGTGAAATTGGGAAATCAGGTAGAACAGGATTAAAAGATAGTGGATCAAAATTCCCAATGAAATTGGATGGAATACGGTCATTGTTGAGTTTTTGGTTGTAACGAAAATGAAGATCTTGAGATAAGGGTTCGGGTTTGGGGATGTTATTAATTTTTGATAATTGTTGGTTAGGTGTGTTGGTGGTTGGACCATGGTCCATGGATAGGTGACCATGGGTGCTGTTTCTAGCTGCTGGTAGATCATGGTTATGTTTTCCTTCATATGTTGTAAGAACTGCTTTTAAATCATCAGATGCTCGTTCAACATGTTTTCTCACTGGGCAGCCGCTAGTTGTACATTTGTAATAGCTCCTGTGATTATGTTTTATCTTTAGCGGGTCAATCATGATAACTTTTTAAAAAAAACAAACTTGAAAGGAAACACATAGAATGTGCCTAAAGCCATCCCAGGTGTATTCATATGCATAAAACCTCCTAGCATGCTTATTCTAAAACTATAGCTTCTATCATCATTTTCAGTGCACTAAATATATAAAGAAGGTCAAGAAGAAAAAAATCGTGAGCCAGGCCAACTGACCCATTTTTACCGAGACCGAAAAAACCTGTTTTAGCTCGAATTGCAATCTCTAGCTACAACTAATGAGAATAGAAAGCAATATATTTTATGGAGGATCCCTTCTAGTAGTTTTCTTGCTAGGACAACAAATCTCGACTCATTTGATTGTTAACAAGACGATTTATGCTTATTAGACAATTTATGTAATTAGTTGATTAGTATTATATGATAGAGGTTATTAAAGTGTAACTATGTATTCTATATATATCCCTTATAATTCTCATTGGTAAATTACAATACAAAATCATAATACAAAGTTTAACTTGCTATCAGAGCCAAACTAAACCCTAACCCTAAACTAGTTGTCGTCAGTTGCCGCCTCAACCTTAACCCTAAAACTTTCTTTAGCCGTCACCTACCATCGACCACCACGACAACACCACCCGTCAGCCGCCACCTCAACCCTATCCCTATTCGTCACCGTAACCCTAGCTGACACCTTAATCCTTCAAAATCAAAACGCTGCCGCCACAATGGCCTTGATTGCAACTTTCTCTACATCTGAGAAACAATCTTAAAACTCTTACAAGTTTGGTTTTACCCTTTCTCCAATCAAATAGATATTTGGAAAACAATGATCCAGTCTTTTCTTATAATAAATAGTTTGATTGGTTATGTTGATGGCATTATACTATTCCCCTCAAAAACCACAATTCCATCATCATCGTCTGAAAAAGAACTCACACCAATCCTGACTATTCTACATGGGTGGCTAATGATGCACATGTTCGCATGCTAATTATTTCCACCATCTCAGAAGACTCTTTTCCCCATATTCAAGGCACTACATCTAGAGATCTTTGGTTATCTCTTCAACGTACCTATGCTCCACACACATCTTCTAGGAAATATACCCTAAAAAACAATTACTCAAACTTGAGATAAAGGGTGATAAAACCTCTTTTACATACCTTAGAAGGGCACTAGAACATGCAAATGCACTTGCCAATATTGGTGAACCAGTCTAAGAAAAAGGTCTTGTGATGCTAGTGCTATATGGTCTTCGTGAAGAATATACGAGCTAAAATCTACACTTCTGGCTCGGCAGAGACCTACACCTTTCAATGAACTTCATGGTCTTCTCTCTAACCATGATTACATGTTGCACATATCAACCCCTGTTTAATCACATACTCTGATACTCAAGCCTTAGCACATAGTTGCTGAACTCACTTGGATTGAAGCTCTCCTGCGAGAACTCAAAGTTCCTATGCCATCTATTTTAGTGTTATGGTGTGATAACTTGGGTGCTACATGCTTATCAGCCAATCCAGTCTTCCATGCTCGCACGAAACATGTAGAAGTCGATTTTACTTTGCCAGAGAAAAGGTTACTAAAGAGAAGCTCTTGATACAATTCATATCAACTAATGATCAAATTGTTGATGTCTTCACCAAGCCATTACCCTCATAACACTTTACAGAACTACGATCCAAGCTACAGGTAGTTTTCCGGCCTTAGCTATATTAAACAATTTGTGTAATTAGTTGATTAGTATTATATATTAGAGGGTATTGAAGTGTAATTAACTATGTACTCTCATTAGTAAATTACAATACAAAATCATAATACAAAGTTTATTTATGCTACATCGGGTCAAAAAGGTCCAATTTGTTATGTTTAATAAAATGAAGGAGATGTCAAATTGGTCCAAATGGATTAACATGTCAAACAGTCACCTAAAGGGAATTATTACTCTGTCCTTGGACTTCTAAATCATTGTATCAACAAAAAATATATAGTCATATTGTAATGATACAATTTTGAAAGCATAATTCACACTTTAAATTATCTTTTTATATCTGGAAAATTGAAGGAATAAAAAGTGTTTGTGGGTCAAACCTACCTACTTGCACTTAGAACTACATGCTTTAACCTTAATCCATTATGACCCGTTGCCAACTTGCCCTCTCTGCCCATTTTGACCCATTTTAACCCGGATGTCAGATCCTAATCAACAACATAAAACAAAGGCATTGCAGAGAGCTCAATATTTTCTCTGTTCTACATGAGTAAATCATAATTCTAAAATTTTAAGATCAATTACCTTGGATTTGGGTTCCCTTTCACAACTTTTTGCCCATATTTCCTCCACCGATAACCATCATCTAGTATATCAATCTCACTATCAATTCGAATCACCACCCTTGGTTCACGCATAGCTCTTGTTACCAAACCTGTATCCAGTATAAAGTTGCCTTTTTTTCTGAAATAAATATTCACTTTAATAAAAAGAATGTGCCAAAAAATCATCTGTTAATAAAAATAATTGAGAAAGTAATCTACATGGGTCTGAGAAAGAACACCTCCTTTTCAAATCTGATTTATCTTCATCAGCTTCATCTCCTGTTCCAATGTGGGTCCCATCTTCTTCATCAACATCACAATTAGTGTTCAAAGATGAAAACTCTGGATTACCCAAGATACCTATTGATTTCCCTTGACTTTGTGATATTAAATCAGAGTGATTAGTGGCAACTGATGCTGAAGATGGCAAATCCATGCCATCTGGTGTTTGATAGATTGCAATATTAGTGTCTGTTGACCCATTAATATTGCGTTGACTTTGATGATTATGAGCTCCTTTATATATAATTTCGGTTATATGACCATCATGAGAACGCTCAACCTTTTTCTTAACTTGACAACTAGGATGTGTACATTTGTAGTAGCTTCTAGGATATTCACTACCTTTAACTTGCTTTTGTCCATATTTTCTCCAATTGTATCCATCTTCTGAGTTCCTCATGTTTGTTTCTTTAGATTGAATAATGGGTGACATTTGGTTGACAGCATGAATGGGTTTTAAAGTGGCGCCATTAGCATTATGGGTTGTACTTTTGGGAGGTTTTAAATCCTCAGAAGAATGCACATTGGTAGCAGAGCTTTTTGTGACAGGTTGTTCTGACAATACCTTTGGGAGTCCAGGTGATACTGGTGGCTGCATGGGAGAGATTCATATTCATGTCAACTTACTAACTGTTTTATCTAGTTGAAATCAAACATAATTGCATACATAATAATATTCACCTGATTTTGTAGGTCTGAAATGCATGGCCAAAATAAAGAATTCCCTTTAGGCTGGCATGTCAAAGAATTACTGTCACAGCTACTGTCATCAAATGCTGAATTCATGCCTAAAGTTTCATGATTCACCGGTGGGAATGGAAGAGTTCCAGTAGTAGGAGATCCCTATATATATATGAAAAATCACACTATGGTAAATCAAGAATTTCAGTATACAAAAAAGAAATCATTAGAATAACAATACATTATCAATGGATAAAAGTCTAATACACTAATAAAAGTAGATACGAGACTCTCAATCACCTATCTCATGGCTAAATGAGTGATTTGATTCTAACATGGTTTTATATGTGTAAACACACTCAAGAAAATGAATTTTTTTATCTTTTTTATTTTGATAATATGCACGTTCGAAAATATAATCACAGAAGATTATATCCATTGAAAAAGAAATGACATGTCACTCCAAAATATAAATGCAAGTAAAATCCATTTATGACTAAAGCATTTAGGTAGTGCTTGTATGGTACAGATCCTTGTGTAACAACCTAATATTGTTTTCCTTTACAGGTTGTTGACTAAAAAAATTGTTAAATTTTAAGCAGTTACAGAATATTTTATGACAAACAGGTCAATCTTCATCATGGTACAGCTACTTGGGTCGATTAGACCATGGATCTCATACGAATTTTAGGATCTTTCGATTGGAAAAACTTAGGATCCCATAATGTAAATGACTATGATTCAGATTTCTAACTATTTAGGGTCAGTGTAATAGGACGTTCTTAAGCCCCAAAAAGCGCCACCTCCAGGTTCATACATATGAACGTTAAAAAAAACAACATTTTTTTGGGCTTAGGTGGGACCAGGGTGCAGCCGGGTGGGTTGGTAATTGAAAATAAATGTAAAAGGTGGTGATGATTAGACAATGTTTTAGGTGTTTTTGGTACTTCTTACTGAGAAGGTTTTTGGAGGTTTTAAGGAATGGTGTTTTTAAGGTTTGATGCTCTAATAATCACTTTCAAAATCCAAAATTAGCACACTGTTAATCATACATAACAGCAATTTTGTTTTTACACCCCAATATTTCACTCATCTAAGTCAAAACACTCGAAAAAAACCCCAACATTTCACCAATTCACCAACACCAACACCAATTTCCCACCATCAAAACAAAGATCAACACACTCGCATTCAAAATCTAGCTAACCAAACCAAAAAAACACACACCAACCGAAATCACAACACTTTTACCTGCGAATTCGGCAGCATAACCGGCGAATCAAGCAACGACTCCATACTAATCTCCGCAGGCGCCACACAAAACTCAGACCAAACCCTAACCCTCGAATCACCACCACCACCACCAGCAGCAGCAGCATTCACACCACCTCCCCTACTCAAACCATCATGATCATCATCCTCCATCTCCTCACCTTTCAACACGAAAAACTCACTCGGAATCAACCGATTCGGCGTCGTGATCAGATCTCCCCACTCGTCGTGGTCATCGTCATCTTCCACACACCGATCCCTCCCGCTCTCCTCTTTCATCAACACCTTGTTCTCGAACATTCTGAATCAATCGAATCAGATTGACTGAAGAAACTGATCGATTGATTGAATGATTGATTGAATGATTGATTGAATGATTGATTGATTGACAGTGTGTGGTGGTTTGATATATGGTGGATTTGAGTGTCGATGAATTCACGTGAAGTGGTTTTAGGTGGGATTAAAGATGCATTGATGGTGATATAATCTAGCTAGTGTGATGGATCGATCGATTGATTGATTGAAGTGAGTGATTGATGGATCGAATGGAGATTAATAGGGGTGAATAGAGAGATTTGTGTGTCAGTTGGCGTGAAATTTGGAACGATAATGGCTCTGCGAGAAGTGTTGAGCGGAGGTTTGGATTTCTGCATGAATCTCTACCCTAACAATAATAATAATAATAATAATAATATTATTATTATAACGCATGCAACGCGGTTTTAAATCATGTGATTTCTTTTAATATAAAATGATTGTTCATATTGTTTTATTTATTTTATTATCTTTTCTTTTTTATGAATAGTAACATGAGGCGATATTATTCTACAATACTAGCAAGGAGCTAGCCAATAATTGCAACCAGGACCGGCTTAACGTTTTTTTGGGTTCAAATTAAACTAAGGGTTCTAGATTGGAGAAGAAGGAACTTAGGAATGGTTGTTTCCTTTGTGAAATTTGTAACCGTGTTTCTTCAATAACCTATCAAATCATCAAAAATTTCATTGAGACTCAACTATCAAGTGTTATTTCCGTTTTAAAATTTCATTGAGCCATATAATACCAAATCCCACTATAATATTTTTTTTATAAACGGGGGCACTTAGTTTTTTAGGGACCCAAGCTCATTGCGTCACAATTTACATTATGGGGCCAGCCCTGATTGCAACAGGAATCCATCACCAAGGGTTCTAGATCATACATAAAAGACGCATTTTAGTATTTTACATAACAGAGGATACTCGTTTCTTTTATTTGCAGATCTACGAGTTTGGTACGGCTTTTAAGCCACGAAAACGAAAGTTCTTTTATCGTCACAATTATTCAGGTGATATTCAACCAGGATCCGATGATGCTCCAAGTATGATTTGCATAATAGCATGATGTGAAAATATGATTGATAGTCTTAGTGCTTTCATTACATATGGGGCAGGAGTCATTTTCACTTCTAAAATAACATCTTGTTATAACTTCTAAATATTACTCGTATTTTTACTTAATGAAGTTTTCCGGAGTAAGAAAAAAATAGTTGCATACAAAGAGGACTTTCAATATGAAATCAACTTTTAGAGGGAATCACAAGAAACATATAAACATTGGTATCATTTTTTTAACAGTGATATATAAGACGGTTATATGACAGTTCATTTTACTATCTTGTTAACTCACATCTTTTCCATCAGCCATTAACTACAACTAGCTTGTGGAGATGAGTCCAGTTAGTAGGTGGTTTTTTTGTTTGAATTGAGACGATGGACTTGTCAATCTATTCAAAATTAGGATTACATGCAAAATCAAATAATTATATTAGTTAGATTCATGACGTGTTATTTGCATGATAACCCGTTTTGACCTGTTATTCAACCTAGATATGATATGTCTTATATGAATAAATATATGTGTCTTGTTTGTTTTATTTAAACCCGCCAACGCGAGTCTCACTTAGGACATTCGTTTCAAAAACATTAATAATGATTGTTGTATAAGTATAAGAAATATGTATTAATACGGTTGTTCAAAACAAATTGTAAATAAATATTACTTTGAATCAGTAACAAAACTAAAATTGTTTGTTCCTAATGGATCTCCATTTTATGATGCTCATATTTCTAACAAACTATTGTTAGAATTATAAGCTGGTTGGGTCAGATCACATAAGAAAGCACGATACCATAATAAGCATATGTTGTCATTTAAAAAAAACATAATAAAAATAGATGATTTTTAAAAAGTAAAAATAAAAATAAAAGTACATTCTATAGTTGTTCCTTGTGAATTTTCATCTTTTAAAAGGGTCTATCATTGCATCTTTGATCGAGACATTTGCAATAAAATCTTATTTGATGTAACAAATGCAAGAAACACTTATATATTTATCACTTATTTGATTACGTAATTTTTCTTTACACACGTCATTAAAGAAAAACATCTCCCATCATGTATTCTTGCAATTAATAAAAGTTTTGACAACCTCAATAAACGATATACTAGCGGATATGAAATATGTTATCTTGTTTCCATTGTTTTTTTACAATAGGAGATATATCATTCACACTAAAAAAAACTTTATATCTCCTCTCATATTGGTAATTTTGTTATTAAGTTCATATATAAGTTTTATTTATCATAATTGGAATATGGTTTAGTCTCCAATAACCTTAGTAACTTTGGTATATCAATTCAACAAAATTATTATACTTGCTCAAAGTACCCTTATACATAAACAATTCGGTGGTTAACTAATAAAACCGGTCACTATGCTTTTGATATCTAGCACCTTGTTGAAATTAACAAACTCATAATGATGTCGGATTGGTATGTTAGTCTTTTTTCTTTGACTTTTCATGTTGATGTACTTGTCATCCATGCATTTTAATCTTGTTGACACCTTTTAGTAGTGAATCAAAACCTTCAAGTCTAAACACTTGAAAATTATTGCTTAATTGCATGAGCTATCTTATTTGCATTCAACATAACTTAGAGACCATATATCAAGATCAAGAAAGGGCAAAGAATGTTCAACAATATACAAGGATCAATACCGAGATGCTATAAAGTTGTAAACAAGAAGCACACCATGAACAACAATATACAAAATTTGTAAAAATAATAACCAATGACACTAAGCTAGTGACAATATATGCACGGGCTACTAGGTGATACCTATATAAGACACATCTAAACTCTCCTCGAGACGTCCTTAACCTTAATTCTACATCTTCATGTACTTCTATCTTGGACCATGCCTTCAAAGAATGTAGAACTTTAACAAATATTTTCTAATCTTCTCCTGACAAGTTAATTTGAGCCTGCTTCTATTCCTCCTTCACTAGACATTGTGTGACAACTCTCGTAATTCGATAACTACGTGTCCTTCAGTGTAATGGACACGTACCTAATAAGGCCCATTAAGGAATTTTGGGTTCATTGAAGCCCATATCATCAATCTTAAGCTTAGTTATTCGATAAACTTGCTTAACCAGTTGTAAAGAGAATTATTGTTAACCGAGACAGAACGATATGTACTAGTGAAAATAAATATTTAGTATTATTCCATTGTGTTTGGTTGATATCAGTCGCCATGCCTAGACCCTCGGTGAGGGTGTGACATCGCGACTCCTAAAAATTTCCCTTTAACCTAGTTAGGAATTTCTGCCACATAGTACCCGTGAGGTTGCCTTCCACCTACACCACCTTGCCTGAATTTGGTGTGTAGCGTCACTATCTTCTCATCACCATATGCATAGGATCCTAAATACTTAAACTTAGTTGACTGCCGTAACACTTGGCCTTAAATGGTGATCTTGGTGTCATCATCATCTCATGCTCCATGGAAATCGCAATAAAGGTAATCAATCTTGGGACTACTAATCTTTAGCCCTTTGTCCTCCAAATCTACTCGTCATTCTTCTAACCACACATTTTGAGTCCTCTTACTTTTGTCAACTAAAACAATATCAACTGTGGAAAGCATGCACTACAAAACTGCTCCTTGCATCGACCTTGACAACTCATCCATGATCATTATAGATAGGGAAGGGCTCAATGATGATCCTTCATGGAGGCAAACCTTTATAGAGAAAGACTTAGTATCTTCTACAAACGCGTGACTTATAGTTTGGGTTCTAGCATACATATACTTTATTATGTTTATATACTTCTAGAGACCATCTAGCCTGTAAACTATCCCAAATCAGCCTGTGAGGCATGCTATCATACATCATCTATAGGTCAATGAAGACTATATGAAGATCCTTTTGCTTTTCCTTGTATTTTCCCACCGACCTTTTGAGGAGTGTATTGTGACAATGTTGATGTTGAAGAAAGAAAGAAAACCATATTAATCTCAAAGAGGCCAACTAGTTCAATTCATGTCGATTGTTTGGATTGTCGTCCTTCAATTGATTGTTTTAGTTTAATTAACTAGATTGGTTGGTCGATTGCTTCAGTTCTATATATTTTTTGGCTTTTCCCTGAAGACTTTTGCTTTGTTTTGACTCTTATCATTATGTTCAGTTAACTAATGAAAAAACATAAATTAAGCTTAACATGAAAAAAAAGATAGATGAGTTATGAGTAGTTAGATAGAGAACATATTTATTTGGGTATTTGACTGAAATTAGGTTACTGGTAATTAAGTTCGAGTTTAATTAAAGTGGGGTTAGCTTAATTTTAGTATATTCAATTAAATTAAAATATATTTGAGTTTGACACCTTTTAATAGAACTAGTGTTGTCCATACACGCGCGTTGCGCATGTGATGGAAGTTTGAAACCGCATCTCGGCAACTTTCCCATCATAATAATCACCATACTCAAACTCAGATTGGGCATTCGACGCGGCTGCTAACCATAAACGGAAGCATTTCATACACCAATACCATCCCAGTCGTGTCATCTCAACTCGTAAAGTATTAATGTTATTGGCACCACAAAGAGTAACTCACACAATAATTGTTCATCTTTGCCTAAGTTCATTCAACCTCATATGAGAAACAATGTCTCTTCATCATCAACCAGAACCAAGATTTAGATGACACACCCAACAAAAGCATCAGCTTAACAACATAGTCAAAGTTTTAAAACAAATTAGTCTCGGATGAGAAAAAGCCCTTCCTCATCGACACAACGATATTCCCGACGGAAGCATCACGATCAAAGTAAACATCATTGATACATATCATCTATACAATGTTTTTACTTACAACAACAAACCCAACATTTGATATCTAGCATGAACCGAGTCCAATTACTATCAAGATACCTTATGGAGAACACCGTCAAGATTGGTATCATCAAACAATAGAATACCCAAAATAGATTCAAACCCAACATAGAATCGAACAATACATTACTAAATGAAATAATCAATTATCAAATACTATTTTTATTTTCTGGATCAAGTGATCAACTAGACAAAACATTACACTTTTACTTAAAATCGAACAAAAGTGAGCACACACTATACATTCTTGAAAACCCCCTATTTATATGTTATTTAGTTAAAGTTTTGTTTTTGATAATACGCATCAGAATATCCAAATTGGTAAGTAAGCGTACATCTGTTAACATCACACACAGTTTCTACATTCGCCTCAACGTTTGTATGATGATTTCAGTTCAAATGCTTTCAATTCATGTTGAAATTTACAGCGGAACATTGTGCAGAATCTGCAGATGTCTGTTCCGATGTTTACGTTCGTCAATGGCGTCATCTCACCTACCGCTGCTTCTCCGGTGACAACTTTGCTTGAATCACACTCTGGTTTGTTCGATTTCTTCTTCGTTATCTGAATTTCGTATGTAGATTCGTGGATTGCGTTTGAAATGATGCTAGTTTGTTAAAGTTTAATCGAATGGTGTCACATTTGACTCTATGATGTGGTAAATTTTCCCTTATATCATTGAATTAATCACTAAGCTTATGAACATCATCACAGATTTGTAAAGTGATTACTTCAGAGTTTAGAATCATATAATAGGTGCTTGAAGTAGCGTGGCGATTTTAGGTTTTTCTTAGTAATCATTTTCTTACAGAAACTAATGACCTTATTGGCCAAATGTGATTTCTTTTGGCACTAAGTAATCAGAATGATAACAAACACTGTTACAGGTCCTGATAGTAATAATTGGGCTTTTACACTCACATTCAAACACCCCAAAGTGGATAGATGGCTTAGTCACCGCTCAAAAGAGTTGTTGTAAATGCACTTATACACACACACACGTTTAGTAACTAATTAGAGTGGCAAGTTGGGTGGTTTGGGTAACGGGTCGAGATGGGTTCAGGTTAAAATGGGTCATCTTGAAGTACGGATCAACAGCCCTTGATAAGTTTTCTCGGAAAAACTTTTTAGTTGTAATTTTTCGCAAATAATGAATGCATTAGTGATTAAAAACAATACTATTACAATAGCAATCTACTTTGCACAAAAGGATTTAGGATATGCATTAATATTATGCATCTCCTTCTTCATAAGTTTTCTAGTTTCATCCGTTTGAGACAAAACGCAAACCAAATCGACAATTTGATAAGCAAACGAGTTGAACCTAATGTAACTAATGATTGGATTGTACACATTTTCAGGTGCTTACACCACCTTTAGAACTCATAACAATGGCTCAGAATTGGTGTTCTATGAAAGGCATTTGCACAGGCTTGCTACCTCTGCAAAGATTCTTTTTGAATCATGCCCAAAACTTCTATTCCAGCGAGGATTCAGTTCAACATCCGCATCGCTGCAACAAATGAAGTCTCTAGAATGGGAATCAATGATTCCGTCTTTTGTTAATGATTCAATGACGAAAGCAATACCCTATGCACTGAAAGAGAGAAAAGGTGAAAGAGAATTAGCATTCACAGCTCTTATGAGTGGAAATTTGGACAATTCGGTTTCAAATAAGAGGGTAGATGAAGAAGATATTCATAAGGTTTTTAATATGCATCTACATGTTAGTTTATATGATCCTGTTGTATTTGGGGACAAGACAAGTGGTGCTCATCTGGCTGTTGTGGGCCGCGGGAGGGATATTGCAAATGCAAAGTACTCGGATTGGGTTAGGTAAGTATAAGCTAGCTTGTAAGTAGAGGTTGCAAAATGGGCAGGTTGGTGGTTTGGGTAACGGGTCAAACGGGTTTGTGGGTCAAACGTGTAATTTTTGGCTTGACTTGAAACAATTTTTATCCAGAATCTTAATTTGGTTAAATAAATAGTGTATAATATATGACTACCAACATTATGTCTTTCAGTAATAATAGTACTTTTTAAAAGAATGATTTTGGAAGCTTTAGGCTTAAATGATACACTTAGTGAGGTTTTTGATCCAGTTCCTCTATAGCTAATTTTTTAAGTTTTACCCATTTGGCCCTTTAGAGAAAGAACATAGTGTAAATCAACCCATTCATGAATAGATGGGTCAAAATGGATTGGAAAACATGTTAAAAATTGGTTCGGGTCAATGTTGAAGTTTGGGACGAGCTGTGATTAAAAACGCGTTTTGTCCAAACTCTTTACTTTTTTCATAAATAAAAACTGTCAAATTCAACTGCAAACATTATATGTTTTTTCGGGAAGAGAATTTAGGAGGTTTTATAAACTTAAAATACACTTTGCAATTTTCAATATATTTGACCCATTATACCTATCTGTTAGAGACAACGCATAACCCAAATTGACCCATTTATAAGTTAATGAGTTGAAATCCCACCTTTACTAGTAAGATTCATGCATGATTTATGCATTACTTTATAGGAGAAGAAAGATCTGAAAATATGATTACTAAGCAGGATGAGGAAACCTTTGGAGAACTCGAGGCCTCCATCAACTACGGAACTCTTGCTATCAACTGATGGAGATCAGATTCTTGAGGGTTGTTTGACAAATTTTTTCGTTCTTTCTCGTAAGGTATGCTGTTATAGCTTGCAATTTCAGTCAGTCATAAGTAAATGAGTCAATGCGAATTTTGTTTTATTTCTTACGAGTCATACGGTTAAAATAAAAACAATTAGCTATAAAGCCAACAGGTTGAATGAAACGGAAGTCCCTAAAGTGTTTTTACTAATGCTTCAAACCTCCTAAATCATTTTATCCAAAAACTTAGATTATTATTACACTATATTGAAGTAATATAATCATTACTGACTTTTCTTTCTTTTTGGGTGGCTGATAGTGTTGTGTTGTGGGCTCCGATCCATCTTGGGTCGGGCCCTGAAACAGCCCGCGGACAAGCTGCAGAAAGGGTTAGGGGCAGCCGGCCCTAACCCTAATTTGCCACAACTTATTTATGTTAAGTTTTTTATTGTCTTTTATTATAAATACCCACTTATTGTACTTGTAATCTTAAGTCTTGAAAGTAATAAAAAGAAACCCTGGTTCGTAGCCCCTGGACGTAGGTCAATTCTTGACCGAACCACGTTAAATCGCTGTGTTCTTTATCGCTTTGATTATTATTATTGTGTTCTTGTGCTTTGCTTTCTGCCGAGAGAAGGACAGCAGCTTACTGCTGCTGTTTTGCCGCCACCAGTGACCAACAGCCCTTGTTTCAGCAGCCGCAAATCACCAGGGAACCACCGGCACAGCTGCTGCCCTCCCTGGTTTCATCGCTGCTGTTTCTGCTGATCAAAGAACAGCCCTTAAAACAGTTACATTCGTTATTACCATTATTGCTATCGTTATCTCGTCACTCGTTTTAGAAATCAATTAGAATACCGACAAGTTCTTAAGGCCCGAGCCGTAGTATTGTATTGATTTCGTGCCCTATCCGAATCCTGGGGTCAGCCGCGTACACGTAATACCTAACAGATAGTATTTGACACGCCAACAGAATTGGGTTTTAATCAACCCAACCTGTAACACAAGTACTCGTTTCAACTTGAACCCTTTTGCCTACTAATTATTTGCAACTTTTTTAAATAGTTGGACAAATTGTCGTTTGGTCAACCCATCCCAACCTTTGCTACAACAACTTGTTTTGATCAAGCCTGTTAATTTTTTGTCTAGGTTAAAACTAGTGCAACAAAATGTGAAACCGATACAGTGGGAAAGCTATATACTAGTACCGTTTCTTAAATGCTTTAAAGATCCAAAACCATGCTAAGTGTAACTGCGTAAGCTGTTTTTTTTACTTCAGTAGTTATCTTCTGTAACTTTGATTAAATTATTTTCCAGCTTATTTATCTTGTTAATTGTTATCATGCAGGATAATATAGAAGAAGACAGTGGTTGTGCGGAGGAGAAACTGCTAAAAAGTAAATACGGTTATTCCCTTGAGTTACAAACAGCTCCCATAAGTGATGGTGTTCTTCCAGGAGTAGTACGCGAGGTTGTCATGGAGTAAGTTATTTTCGAAACTTGGAACCGTCTGTTTAACCTTTTTATACATTTACGCTCGCTTCATCTTGAAATATGCAATTGTGTATATGTAATTATGTATTATATTCATAAACTGTTTTTACTTCTTTAAGATATTAATAAAATTAACAATTTTGAGAAAAATAATTGGCTCAAACTGCCAAATCTGAACAGTCAAACTGCTAAATCCGGAGGTTCCGACCGACTAACAGACCCACCCAACCCGGCCAATTTGGTTTGTTGTTTTCCGAAACGTTAGTTAGTGGTTCAACAAAGGATTTTCTTCAAACTGGTTGTACGTATCGTGAACACCCGTAGTTGGATTTATGTTATATCTATATATTCATATGTTTGTAAGCTTTTTTTTTATCATCCTGTTTTCATTAGGCAGATAATTTTTTTCTTGCAATTATAAGATAGTACATGTCCAGGTTGCTGTTTTTGTGAATGCGTTACTTCTTTATTACAGGGTATGTTCAAAAATTGGAATCCCAATACGAGTAATTGCTCCATCATGGTCCAAACGTCACTTGTGGGAAGAAGCGTTTATTACAAGTATGCCCTTTACTTCACAGGTTCTATTTATGAAATGGGAAAAGTAGCATCCACTGTGCATAACTCAATGGCAAAAATAAGATGTAGAAAATGATAGGTGTTTAATAACACAGTTTGTGAAAAGATAATGGGAAAACAGAAGAGGAAACTTGTAAAACACAATTGTTAATTTATAATATTCCCCAATTCTCACCCCACCTAGAAAAATGTGCAGAAAGGTAGATAATAAGCATGTTGTTGGATTTAGAAGGTTCACTAATTCACTTAAAGAGTAGGATTTAAGGCCAGCTAAATGGGTTGTTCGGGCGGTTTAAGTAATGGATCAACATAGGTTTGGGTAAAATATGCATTCTGGTTTATACTTTTTGTTCTGTTTTTATAAATCATTGGTGTGTAGAATATGAACACACAAACATATTATTTTAGTAATTATTTGATCTATTTGGAATAAAAATATTAGTGTGGCTATTGAAAAGCTTAACCTGTTTGACCAGACCTACTTCTCGTTTCCTTTTTTTAGCTAGTTTCTTATTATACATGATAGAAATAAAATATAACTTGAATCGACCCTCCACATCTATATGTAAACGGGTTGAAATTGTCACCTCTAACTAGCATACAGTAACTACTTTTTGTGTTGATTACTATTACACTTGGTAAATAATTATACCTTTTATACAGACGGCTTAAGGCTTTTGCAGCATGTAGAAACGATTCGAGTTCCGAGTTCATGGAGCTCACTGAGTTCTAAAACCTGGAAGGAGGTAACATGGGAGGAGAAACAATTTGAGGTCTGTAATATTTCTATTTTCACCAGAATATGAACTTATTTAAGAGGCATGTAGGCTTTCGTGCTAATGAAGATTTTATATATTTTTTTTATAATAGGAGGGTCCTGGAAGCATAACTGCTATAATCCAGGTAAAATAAATTGTTCATTGCCTTTTGGGATGTATGAATTCTTGGTTTTTGAGAACTATAAATTTGTAAATAAGAAAGACGATATAATAGGTGGACCTTTTTTAGTAACCGTGAGAATTTGTTACCAGAAAACCCACCGGACTCACCGATACCTGCTAACCAATGGATTAAGATAAAGTGCAACCTTCAAGGGGTTTAAGGCGGAAAACCTCAAGTAATCAAGGACTTACTACTAGGTTGCCCCTTGAAGGTTAGACCCATTTGACAGTTTTCTTTGTAGCTACTCTTTTTAACATTTGACCCGTTACCAAATTCAAACCAAACTGACCCTTTTTTAAAATTGCCATATCTAGTTAGTATCGATTCATGTAAATCACTACTAACATGTAATTTTAATCTTTGTAATTGCTCAGGAGGAAGTCTTGAAGATGGCAAAGCTTGAAGGCCCCTCTGTCAATTCATTTCTATAGTAATGTAGTTAGAATGATGTTTTTTTCACTTATATTATAGTTCTTGTAACAATTAAACTTAAACCGTAGTTTTGCATCGTTTTTCTTTAAGAAGAGAGCTTTTAAGTGTATGTTGCGTATCCCATGCTTCATTTGTTGTGGTGAGATCTCGGATATGTGTAGAATACTTGAAATCAAACAGATCGAAATTATTCGGTGGATTTCACCCTAATAAATCAGACGAGATTAAGAATTAGTATGATTTTTGTGTGATATTCGTGAACCAGAAGAAAGAACAGAATAACCAATCTCTTTTGAAATCAATATTTGTAGGGAATTGGAGAAAACTGACAAAATATTACACTTTTTACCCTCAAGTTTTACATGTGAAATTTTGGTGAAATAAATTTCCCTGTGTTTTTTGATAAAGCAATGTTTACCAAAATAAAAAAATTTCACACTGACTTGGTAGCTCGACCCCAGTCAGGGGCTCCGCCCGTCAGAGGCTGTGCCGCCCCTTGGACCCCGTTCCCTTGGGTGCTGCCCCCGGACCCCCGCCAAGGGGGTGTTGCCTCCTTGGAACCCCCATTGCTTAAACAATAAACTCAAACAAGTATGCACTTTCGCACATCCTGACTTGTTTGATGGATATTATGATCAAATTAGTCGTTAATCAATCCAATTACACTAAAATATCTAACAATCCAATTATAAACAAAGGGCCCTTCCTACTTTTACATTCCACTTGTTTGGGTTCTCGGGTGTTCTCTCCCCTAACAACACTCCACATATCTTGACTAGCAGGATGTGAACTCATGCACGTAGCCCACGCGTAGTTGTTTGTGGAGTTGAGTTTCGTGACACCTCAAGTCTGTCATCTTGTATAACGGGCTTAACTCTGATATCATTTGTTAAAAGAGATCAACTCAAACACACACCACCTACATATGGTTGGTGCTCGACACCGCACGACTCTCTTTGTTTTGAATATTTCGACACGCAATAGTTACAAAGAGAGACTAAAACTTAACTAAACAAAAGACTCATCTTGGGTTTATATACTGCCCATACACGACCTCAAAAACATATTCAAGAAAACTATATCTACTTGATTCAAAAACTAATAAGACATAAATGGATAGATTCGAAGTTCAAAATTAACATTATTTAATTGAAATTTTAGATAAGATTAACCGAACCACCCTACACAAATGTTGCACTCGTTTTAATTATAAATCTATTTTTACTCTCATTTAACTTAACTTCTTATATTTTTAACATTTTTTTGTTATTTTTATCTTATTCAAATTTTAAAAATTTTAGATTTTTTAAACGCTGAAAGATTTGATAACTTGATTATTATAGATTTAAAGAACAGAAATTGGGCTGTCTAAACCATATCTTTTATGACATTTTCTATTGCAATTGATCATCATTCTAATAATCAAATATCAACACTTCTAGACCACATCCATTTATCAAATATCATCATTCTAATTTCACTTTTCGATATTGTTAGTACTCACGTTTATACCTGTAACGCATATATGTTAGGTTAATAATCAGATTCAACTAAGAGAGTATTTTAAAGTCATTTTACCGTCTACTGTTTTGATAATATAATTCACTTATAATGCAGTATAATCTGGTTATTTTGTTTATGGACATGCATATGCATATACAAAACTCTATTGTGATGTATGCTTATGTGATATATGCACTATAATTTGACCGTTATCATGGTCGTGCCGGAGGTCTCTTTGGAAGTGATCTCTCTGTCTCCTAAGATAGAAGAAAGACTGGTCACCACCTACCCCCAAACCCTACTCTCAGTGGGACATACTGGGTATGTTTGTTTGTAATTCAATTATAAACATTTTCAAATACTTCTGTTTTGATGTGATTGTGACTTCAATAAAAACCTGTATGTTGTCATAGAGTGTGTATATGTTTGTTTTCTATATATGTTAACTTCAAACAAGTATAAACATTTTGAACATTACTTGCAAAGGCAATTGCAAAGGTAAAATTACATATTTATGTTGTGGAGTTCCCTCCCACATCGGCTTATTGCTAAAACAGTTGTGAAGAGTAGGGGCTATAAAAGGTGAGAGAGGGCATGTGGTTACTCACTTACCTGGACGGGGTCAATGGGCGATCAAGAAGGTCCATGGCCTAGGTTGATGACCTCCATTGCACTTAGGAGGGGTGTCCGCCTAAGGTCGGCCCAAGTGGTCGAGCCTACGTCATAATTTGTGGTAGTGGGGGCCTGCGTTCGCGCGGCCCCTATCAATTTTATAGTCAGAAACTCTTTCATTGGTGATTAAATGTTTGTTGTGAAGTAGAGTAATCAATGATATAATCTTGTTCCTTCATGAATTTTGAAGAGATTGATTTGCTGGTAATGCTCTGCTGCAATACTTGAGATTTAACTGGTTTGATTGATTTTGATTGTTTTCTGTTCGTTTGTGTTCGAATCATAGATGCTAACGAACAATATATTCTTCGATCGTGTGTATCTGATAGTGTTTGTATTTGATAGTGTTTTCTCGTGTTTTTGATTTGTGCTTGCTAGCAAATTTGCTAGCAAGGTCTCAGGTTCGATCCGTGGAAACGGCCTCCCCACAAAATGCGGGGGAAAGACCGCGTACATCTTCCCTTAAATGGGACGGACCCTCCCTGGACCCTGCGAAAACGCGGGAGCTCTTTGCAGCACCAGGTACGCCCTTTTAGCAAATTTGCATCTTTGTATGGTAGTTTCAACATCGGAAATTGATGGTTGTTAGATGTCAAGTGGAAGTGGGATGCTCTATTATGTGTGAGACGGCCTCGTATTTTATAGTTCCCAATAGTGAAGCTTAGAGACTCGGGTTGGTTCTTCTTTCTCTCGAAGGAGTCTAAGGCGTCGTCGCTATGATCGCCGCCCCTTCCTGAGGATGGGAAGATCTCCTTTTACACGTAATAAGTTGTCTTCCTTACTTGTCTCAATCGCCTTTCTTGCCATAGGGGTCGACCTATCTTATTACGATGAATAGAAAGGAGAGTCACTCGATAGGCCTTACCAAGTGATTAAGTCTACTTATGTTATACGGGGAGCATATTCACATATAAACGTAGTTTTCTTACTCCACATACCGGTAATAATACCAAATTGGCAAACTACTAACTAACCAATGGTTGGTTAGCTCAAAGTATTTTTACTAGTCTAACACAATTTAAGATAGATGTTGGAAAAATGAAAAATTACAATTTAGTTAAGAGAGAAACGAAACAATTTATTAAAGAAAACACGATAAGAGTCAACGAGAATCATACCTCCATCTATGAAGACTGGAACAACATTTGACGAGTTCGTGTACTACAACCGACACAACATTACCCATGATTAAGCTTTACAATGATCACTTCAAACTACCAGAAACACCTACTATTTGCTCCTTTCAACATAACAATGATCACTTCAAACTCATAGTACAAACTCATACTAGTACCATGCATTCACAAAAACATTGTATTCAGGTGCCTACGAGAATACAACTTTAACGCGTCTTTTGAGGTTTTGTGGAATATGATGATCTCGCTGTAACCACCCGTATTTTTTTATATTAACTTCTGTTAATATTTGTTAATAAGCTTTCGATAATTAATAATAATAATAATAATAATAATAATAATAATAATAATAATAATAATAATAATAATAACATTAATAATGTTAAGAATAATAATGATAATAGTATCGAGGGGTAAAATTTGTAATTTTCGAAACTTAAAAACTAAGTTTATACAAGGATTTAAAAGAAACATAAACCACAGGGACCAATGTTGTAAATTTGTTAAAATCCCAACCCCACCCCCTTGTCTTCCCCGTTCGAACCCCACACACCACCACATCCCCACGATCGGCCGACCACCCCAAAATTTGGGCACTACCGACTATTTTAATAAAAAGTAAACCCGCATATTCGAATTTTGGAACATTTAAAACTATCCTTTGGTATCAATTTCGTTCAAAACGAGCCAAATCACCCTCTCGAACACACATGTCGATCGCGGACCTGCAACCTCTTTGAAATCCCATCTCCGACCAATTTCAATCGAAATTACCATAGGGCTTTTCATCAACATCACCATTCTAAGCTTCCCCTAAGTTTAATTGGATTACAAACATCGTTTGAGCATCAAACGATTACCCCATTGTGCCGCGACTGTTCTTGAAGAGTACAACATCGATCGATCATCGAATTGGGTAATTTAACACACCTATCTGCTCGAAAATACATGGGGAATCAAAGCCCCATGATCTTGTCTGTAATCGATGTCGATTTGGCGTTCAATTTGGTGAGATTTCAAGCTAGGGTTCATATCCAAATTGGGGATGTTTGTTGTTGTTATATAAAAACAAAGGGAATAGACTTCTTTCGCGAATTGGGCTTTGGTCCACTGGTTCCTGCGTCCCACATTAACCAAGAGGTCCCGGGTTCGACCCCGGGCCACCTCATCTATTTTTTAAGGCTTTTTTAAGCCCCTAAAAATTATAAAAAAAATACTCAAAAATCATAAAAAATATTTTTAAAACATTAAAAATTTTAAAACAATTTAATTAATTTCTGAAATTTATTTTTAACATTTTATCTATTTTAATAAATGTTTTAAATAAATAAACAAACAAACAAACAAATAATAAATAAAATTATTTGTTTTACTGAGTTTGTTTGTTTGTTTGTTTGTTTTAAATAAATAAAATTACAAATAATACAAAATTATTTAAACAAAAGGGAATTTTAATAATAATTTAATTTATTAAATTATTATTCGACACAGTGTTACCTTTAATTTATTCAAATAATATTTATTAGTATTTAAATCATGATTAAATATAAATGTTTTATATTTAAATCATTCCAAAAACATTTTTCAATTCTTTTCATCATTTAAATAATTAAATACTTTAATTAATTGACATAATTAATTAATAAAATTAATTATTTGTTTATTTCTCCACACGTTAACGATAAATCAAACAGATACGAATATTGATACATACATTTTTAATAAATACAAAACATAATCATTTTCAATAAATTCATTTTATTTCAAAACATTTTTAACTAAATAAATTATTTAATTTAAACTACCATTCAAAACCAAATGGAAACCCTAATCTATTCCCAAATTCTCAAATCACTATTATTCTAATTCGAGACACCGTTCCTTAGGTTAAATCATAAGGAAATCGTAGGTGTCAAACCTATCACGATCAAAATCCAATCTCATCAATCAGGTGTGTATTCATATCCCCTTTTTATATCATTTCCTATTTGGGGGAAATCATGTGATACAATATATTCAATCATGATATTCAAATGTTATTTCATTCTCACTTCAATTCAAGACAGGTTATGTTATTACTTGCAACTATGTGAACATACTATGATAAACTGGACGACAGTAAAACCCTAATTCAATCAATCAATCCTGGTATCAATGTAGATCTAC
>BJCN01197684.1:3862-15024 GCA_018326445.1 Flaveria brownii
CTTCGGAAAAAAATTTGGACTCGGAAGAAAGGAATGTTTTCGAAGCACTGAAACTTGCTGCAGTAAAAGGAAGATCTTTCGAAGTGTCAGTCTCCAAAACTTCCAAAGTTGTAAAAACTTTCAAAGCTTTGAAGGTCAAGTCTAATCTTCCAAAGATGGTGTGGAATATAAAGGAAGACCATATGACTGAGAATTCTTCATTAACAACAGAAAATGATCCTCAAGGTCTCAGTATAGGCTCAATTACTGTTGCATTGTCTTCAGTTCATTTTGAAGAGCCCAAGACCACTAAGGATTGGGTTTCCAAATGTAACTTACTCTCTTTCATTGTGCCTGAGGACCAACAAAAATGTATGGATCATTGACAGTGGCTGTTCCAAGCACATGACAGGCAATGGCTCTTTGCTCTAAAACTTTGACAGAATTGATGGAGGACCAATTGCTTTTAGCGGAGATGTTAGAGGTTACATTACAGGAAGGGGCAGGGTCACAAATGGTAAGCTTAGCATTGAGAAGGTAAACTTTGTTAAGGAGCTTAGGTATAACATACTCGTCACTGAGCATAAGTGCATTGTTCTCAAGCCCAGGGTGGTCATTCCTCAAGAGCATATCTTGCTTAGAGCATCCCGACAAGGGAACATGTACAAGATGGATTTGCAGGAAACATCCCCCTCAGGAGAAGTTTCTTGCTTTTTGTTTAAGGCCAATTGTGATGAGTCTTTTCTTTGGCATAAAAGAATATACCATGTAAACTGTAAGAACATGAATAAGTTAATTAAGAATGATTTGGTAACTGGAATGCCAAAGAAAGAGTTTACAAGTAATGATCATTATGTTGCATTCCTGACAGGGAAACAAAACTTCGTGTCTCATAGGCCAAAGGAAAAGAACTCTACCAATACTCCCCTACACTTATTACACATGGATTTCTTTGGCCCCGCCAGTGTAATAAGTCTAGGAAGGACCTCATACTGTTTAATGATCACAGATGATTTCATAAGATATATTTGGGTTTTCTTCCTTAAAACTAAGGATGAAACTCCTAAGATCTTGAAGAACTCCATTTTGAAAACTGAGAATCAAAGTGATCACAAGGTCAAGATCATAAGATGTGATCAAGGAACTGAATTCAAGAACCAAATCCTTGACACATTTTGTGCTGAAAAGGGCATTATAAGACAATATAGTGCTCCCAAGACTCCTCAGCAAAATGGTGTTACTGAAAGGAGAAAAATGACACTAATTGAAGTTGCAAGAACCATGTTGTATGACTCTCAACTGACCATCACCTTCTGGGCAGAGGCAGTTAACACTGCCTGCTATGTGCAGAACAGAGTTTTAGTAGTCAAGACTCATAGTAAGACTCCTTATGAATTATGGCACAAAAGAAGACCTTTCATAGGTTTTTTCAGATCTTTTGGATGTCCCTGCACCATCTTGAAAGATCAAGTAGCCAAGTTTGCTGAGAAATTAAATGATGGACACTTTATTGGATATTCTTCCCAAGCTAAGCCTTATAGAGTATACAATCTTAGAACTAGAGTAATTGAAGAATCAACCAATATGATATTTAATGAGCACACTCCATGTGTGAAAGGTTCTGGTCTTGATTGGCTATTTGATCTTGATTTAGTTACAAACTATTTTAACACATCTTGTAAAGATGTTTCAAGATCTACAAGTAATACATAACAGAAGATCCTAATCCAAGGTTGAGCTGAGAAGACCAAGCAATAATACTACTTTAGTTCTAGTTGTAACTAACCCTGAAGGTGAAGTTCCTATCAGCACAACAATGACAAATCAAGCTGTTACATCTGAAGTGCCTAAGAATTCTAGCTCGGAGGCACAAAAGACAATTGAAAGAACTTCAATATAGGAGGAAATGGTAGTGGTGATGGTGATCAAGAATTTCTTGATGTTGGCAACCACTCCATTGAAGACAACATCAATGATATCACACACTCATTGGATCAAGCTTCTCTTGATAAGTGTGCTGATGTGGTGGGAGACAATTCATTACCAGATTTAAACTTCTTAAATTTAGATATGTCTAGAAAACTGGTTGTGATCCCTCAACTTAGGATCCACAAGTCACATCCCACCACAAAAATCATTAGAGATGTTGACAGGGGGTGAGAACAAAAGGACAAAGCCATGACAAAAATATTTGTCTATACTCTTGTTTCTTATCTAGATAGAGCCAAAAAAAGTTGATGAGGCTTTAAAGGATGGAAGTTGGGTTGAAGCAATGCAAGAGGAGCTACTTCAATTCAAAAGGCAAAAGCTTTGGAGTCTATGTCCTCTTCCACAAGGGAAGACTATCATAGGAACAAAATGTGTGTTTAGGAATAAGAAAGATGATAGTGGACTTATCATCAAGAACAAAGCAAGAATGGTTGTTCAAGCATACACATAAGAAGAAGTAATTGATTACACTGATGTTTTGCTCCTGTAGCAAGACTTGAAGCTGTTAGGATATTCATGGCATTTGCTGCATCCAAGGACTTTAAGGTCTACCAACTTGATGTCAAGTGTGCCTTTTTTATATGGGGTGATTGATAGAGAAGTGTATGTCAAACAACCACCTGGCTTTTCAGACTTATATCACCCTGATTATGTCTGCAAGCTTGATAAAACTCTTTATGGGCTGCACTAAGCTCTAAGAAAGTGGTATGAGACACTATCACAGTATCTCTATCAGGATGGCTACAAGAGGGGTAATATAGATGGAACTCTCAAAGGAACAAGGAATGACTTGATGCTGGTTCAGGTTATGTAGATGACATTATCTTTGGGTCAATTAATCCAAAGCTTTACAAAGATATTGAAAAGCTGATGAAGAATAGATTTGAAATGAGTGCCATGGGAGAACTCAATTTCTTTCTAGGAATTCAAGTGAAGCAAGTTGACAATGGCATCTTCATAAGTTAGTCAAAGTAATACAAGACATACTTACAAGATTCAACATGACTGAAGTAAGGTTGCAAAGACACCCATAGCCAGAAACCACTCCCTTGGACCTGATCTTAAGGGGGAGTGTGTAGATGAATATATTTACAGGGCTATGATTAGGTCTCTCATGTATCTTACAACCAGCAGGCCAGATATCATGTTTGCTACAGGCATATGTGCAAGATATCAAGCTAACCCCAAGATGTCATACCTGGTTGGTGTTAAAAGGATTCTTAGGTATCTCAGGGGAGCTCCTAAGCTAGGCCTTTGGTATCCAAAGAATTCTGACTTTTATCTGTATGCCTATACAGATAGTGACTATGGTGGCTGCAACATGACTGCAAAGTCCACATCAAGGGGATGTCAATTCCTTGGTGGAAGGATGGTCTCATGGTAATGCAAGAAACAATCCTATGTATCTGTATCAACTGCTGAAGCTGAATATATTGCTACTGCAAGCTGCTATGCTCAAGTATTGGGATTTAGAATCAGATGATAGACTATGGATACAACTTCAAAGAGACTCCTATCCATATAGATAACATCAACATCAGGTATCATCTAATTAGAGATAATCATGAAAAGGAATTGATAAAACTAATCAAGGTTAATACAAATGAATAATATGCTGACCTGTTCACAAAGACTTTTGATGAACAGAGATTCAAATATCTTATATCAGCTATTAGGATGATTAACCTTGAATAGATTTTCTTAAAACTTAATCTATATTATTTTCTAAAAGGAATTATATTTCCTAGGTTGTCTAATTTATCACCTGCATAAGCCTAGATTATCTTAGGATAACATCTTCTTCAAATGATATTCTTTAGCATTTTGAAAATTACCAAGTGTATTTTCTTTCGAAAGACATTAACATTATCTTCGGAAGAATTTTAAGTCTTCAAATCACATAACAACTTAAAAGAAATTTACATTTGGAAGAAATGCTTACATTTCTTCCGAAGCCAAAATATGCTTCTAAGTAATTATATGTATTTGAAGAACAAATTTCTCCCGAAAGCAATTATTCCTTAGAAGTTTTATTCTCTTTAAGAATAAAACTTTCAACTCTTAATATCTTCCGAAACCAAATATTCTTCGAAAGAGAAAATGTTACAAGTAATTTTCCTTCCGATGCCATTTTTCACTAAGGTTAGGAATATCTTCCGAAGTCAAAATTTCACTTCGGAAATTTTTCACAAAACTTCTGAAGACAAATAACCTTCAAAAGAATTTCAACTTTCAAGAAAACTACCTTTTTGGGCACTTTCTCAGAGGTGGGACCGATATTCGGACTGCAAAGTTTATCTTTTTGCATTAACTTTGTCTCAAGTCCATTTCATATAAATATACCCAACGGTTCCCCCTTTTTTCACTATCTCTTCATCTGCAAATTCTCTAAACCTAAATTCCCAGTCATCACCTTTGTTCTTACCTTTCTTCACCTCAAAGCTACCATAAATGGCCAACCTTGACCGTAGAAACCAACCAGATTTTTCCAAGCTTCACAAGCAACACAATCAGGTTGCTCTGTTAAACTCTGAGAATGATCCAAGTTTCTCAAAGGTTTGTCATTTTCTTTCTTTGTCTCATTACTTCACCTCCCCCACCATTGATCCTCCACTCTATGAGGATCAACTATTGAACTTTTGGAGGACCTGCCAAAAGGTCACCATGGATTGGGAGAAGGCACTCTCTGCCACAGTATAGGGGCGGATAATCATCATCACTCCAGTACCAATAAACTCTCATCTATAACTGGATGATGCAGAAGGGCTATAAAGGTGACTTCTCTGTCAGAAACTTAAAGAAAGGGAAGCTCTATCCTTAATGGAAATACCTCCTCCATGTTTTTATCCATAGTTTGTCTAACAAACATGTTGGTTGGGACTAGATTCCAGAAGTCCTCTCTTTCATAGTCCATGGCATAGTTCATGGGGTCAAGTTTAGGTATTCATAATTTGTGTATAATAATTTAGTTTCAAACTTGGACTCCTTAGAATATTATATGTTCCCTAGATATGTTCAGCACTTTCTCAACTGTGAACTGGGCTCATGGTGGAGGGGAACAAGTAATATTCTAAAATTAGGACAGATGAAGCCCGACATCTTCAAAACTAAGAGAAAGCCAACTGTTGACTTCTCAGGGGTAGAAACATCCCTAGTCCCAAAAATGTTAGAGCTCATTGCTCAAGGTGACAACCTAGCAGCACCTGCTAGTGTTGAACCCACACCTTCTACTTCAAGACAACCCACACAGCCACAAATAACCATCACCTACCAAAGAAAATACAAACGAACCTCTGGTCAGGTTATTCAACCTATGAAAGCCCCCATATCACCACCTATACAAGAAGAAGTGGACACTAGAGCTCCCACTTTTCCTGAGGAGAAAACCACTCTCATCTCATAAATATTCAGTCATGAGGTTCCTCATGCTCAGACTAAAGTGCTCATCACCCAAGAAGCCTTAAGCCTTCACTCAAAGTCTCAACACTCTAGTTAACAACCTTCAGGGGAAAGCTACCATCGACAACCTCTAGATTTAAACTAGCCAATTCCTAGCCTAGACTTCTATGATGATGAGGATATGACACTCAGTGAGTATCACGAGTCTCTCTTCCCCTTCCCTGCTCAAAGAGAGATGAGTACTCCTGTGTCATCTATATTTAGCCCACATCATCCACCTCTCACTGAGATGGATCTTCCTGAACTTGTTTAGGAGTTTCATATGGAAGATGCTCTCACTTCTATAAGTGATTACATCATTAAGACCTCAACTATGGAAACCATCTCATTAACACTTCAACTGAAGTTGTCAGTGAGCAGGGGAAAACCAGTAGCCAAGAACAACAAGCTAGTAATGTGGAAGAAGACTTAGGTCCAATTCTCTCATCCCCCAGTGACTCTTCTACTGAAGATGAGGGGAATATTAGACTAAAGGTGCACAAACTGACAAAAACATGCACCTATTTAGTGTCCAAGGCCAGTCAATTAGAATCTCAAGTGACTACCTTACAAAGAAGGGTCAATGATCAGTAACTTGAGATTTCTGATCTCAAGGAACAACTAGCTATGAGACCCTTTAGGAGAACTTATCTCGGAATACAAGAACCTGAGGATGTGACAGTATCACCTCTAGCTCACCTATGCAAGAGGGTGATGCTACCAAAAGGGGGAGGAAGTTGTCACAATCATAGAGCCTGGGAGTTCTTCTCAGAGTATGGACATTGAGGAATCACCGACCTCACTTGGAATTATCCAAACTTAGTAACGTGCTCAAGTTCACACTGATATGGACTCTTTTATACTAAGTCTGTTTAAGGAGGTAATACCAAGGGCAATGTCAACCCCACCATATGGAGCTGAAAACGAAATTCTAGGGTGGAGGTATGATACTGATAGAAGAGCCCTACTACTGCATAGATTTCAAGGGCAACAAGAGGTCTTCAATTTTTCAGACCTTGATCTTCTATGTCAGTCTTTCTCTAGTCAATATGCCACTATCCAATCCAACACAACATAGGCAGACTGACAAGTTGGTTGAGAGAATCCAAGACAGGATTGTTAAAGAGTTCAGACAAAGAAGAAGACAACTGTAAACAGGTAATATCATTGGTGAGTTGGATGTTGAGGTGGAACCCAAGATTAGCTTCGAAGAGGAAACCTTGACTGAAGGCCTAGTGAGAATTGTCACAGAAACAACTACTTCAACATCCTTTACCCTCAGTGAAGCACAAATTGATGAAGGTGTTTCATAACCTCTCTCTAGCCAGAGCTTGACTGGTGAACCAAGCAATAAAGCCCAAAGCTCTCTCCACCCTAAGTCACCAAGGCCCGAGAGTGACAAAGGGAAGAGGAAAATGACCTCTGAGGAGATTGAGGAGGATGAAAGAGAGAGGAAGAGGAATCTAAGGGGAGAGAGTTCAACTACTTCCTTAGGCTTCATGGAAGCTGCAATCAAGACATCCCCCAGGCCAAACACTCAAGATGATGAGTCGAGCGCTGCCAGATTGAACTATCTAGTAATCAGGAACTAAAACATTGACGAACTCATCTCTCTTCCCTTAGAAGAGTTAAATGAACTGGCAGACTTAGAGCTGAGAAAGGAGAAGAAGGAGGCAGAGGATGCAGAATTGCTCCTCAAGGTTTAAGAAGAAAGAATGCAAAAGAGGTTATACAAACATGCTCCTACTCTCTCCCCAATTCATGAAAGTACTAAGAGAGAGGCTATGGAAACTGAAAAACCTTAGGTAGACAAGGAAGTTGACAGACAAAACATGATCAACTACATGACTACCACAGGCCTCTATCAGGTATCTGCACTTCTTCCCCTCTTATATGAATATATTGAATTTAAGTATCTTAAGCAGGTGGAACAACAGTTAATCAAATAACAAAAGGATGCTAAGAGAAAGATGAGGGAAGAAGTTGAAAAGTGAAGAGCCATCATGCAGAAGAGCCAAAAGAAGTCTGCTGATAGACAAAGGATGATGAGCTTCTTGAGGCTATATGGATTCTTTGGAAGGAGGCTTGGCCCAATGTCTCTATCCACTATGGATGAGCACATTAGATTGATCAAGTAGAAGATTAAAAATGGAGAGCTTATGCACTTGCATTCTCCACCAAGCCAAGCTCCTCCTAAGGTAGAGGTTAAGGTTGAACCAACACAGACAACACAACCTAGACCTTTAGCTATATCTCAGCCGACCTCATCTTCTATTCCACAGTAGGGTTCTACTCCTTCTCCTTCTGAACCTGTGAGAGAAGAGGACCCAACTGAGAGAGGCACAATAGAACAACCTGGTACTCAAGACCAACCCTCTCAGTTAAACACTCTCAAGAGGAAGAAAAGGATGGCCCTGAAGAGAATATACAAGAAGACAAAGGCATCCACTTCTCGACCTCAGAATGAGTCAGAGCATCCTGAAGAAGTGCAACAAGAGACTGCTCAACCAACTCCTACTCAAGCACAATCTCTTGCAACTGGAAGAAACGTCCTATCTTGGACCTTTGCTACTAATCCAGACAGATGGTATATCATCACAGATCAAGGTGGTCAAGATGTCTACTTCTGGCAAGACATGGTTGCTATACCTTTGCATGATCTCCATGACATGAGAAGGTACTATGAGAGTCCAAAGGAACCTGACCAAATGATGAAAAAGGGAATGGTCTTGATCCTAAGGAGAACTATCAACTAATGACAACCTTCTCTGTTTTGGTAGCATCAGCCTAGGGGAGTTTGTAAGGTTTAACATAAAGGCTGATGCAAGTAAAGCAACCAAAGGCTTCCTGCATGCATGCACTCAGTACCAAGTAGAAGTTGCTTCAGAAGTTTTTTAAATAGACTAAGAATTACTCTAAGTATAATGTCTCCCGAAGAGAAAGTTGCTCTGGAAGCTTTACACTATACTCGGTAAAATATTAAGTGTAAAATCTTCCGAAGCCAAAGACTAAATCTTCCGAAGCCAAAAGATGAAGTCTTCCGAAGCTTCAAAGACAAAGTCTTCCGAAGCCAAATGAAGTGAAGACTGATTTCTTCTGAAGACACAGGAGAGCATGTTTTCCTCAGATGTACTTTTTCATAAAGCTGACACACTTTCCCTTACAACTCTAAAGACTCAACAACTTGCATGAGTTGGTGAAAAGGTCCATGTTTTTGCAATTGTACATTGAGATCTTGAGTCTGTAACTTTCTACTTTATGTACTTTTATCCTTTTTGTAATATATTAGGATGTGAGCTATGTCATTTAATAATCATTAGTCAAAAGGCGAAGGCAATTTTCCTTTTGATTCTACATTGATTTTGTTTCCTTTTAATATTCCAACTGGCTTTCCAAGTATAGCAGGTTATAGGATGTTGTATAAAATATCTCAGGGTTTTACATTGTATTAAGAACTTATGTATTGTAAGGGGCTGTTTGGTTGAGTCTGACCGACCCCGGTCAGACGTGCACGTCTGACTCGGTCAGACGTGCCTTGTTCGGTTGCTTGCATGTTACTGGAGAATAGGTCTGACCGAACCCCTTATTTGGTCAGATCAAAACCCACATCTGAAACGAGTCAGACGTGGTTCATGGTGGTGGTTCACGATGACGGTTGAGGAAGAAGATGACCAAACATACCTCAAAGTGGTGGTTCACGACGTGGTTCACAGTGGTGGTTTGCGACGGCGGTTGAGGAAGAAGATGACCAAACATACCTCAAGGTGGTCGTTCGTGACGTGGTTCACGGTGGTGGTTCGTGACGTGGTTCATGGTGGTGGTTCGCGACGTGGTTCACGGTGGTGGTTCACGATGGTGGTTCACAAGCTCTCTGTCTCTCTCGATTAGGGTGGTGGTGGGTATAGAGTTTGGGGGTTGTGGGGTGAGGGAGATGTAGGTGAATGAACGAGGGGTGGTTTGGGGGTGATGTTTTATTTTGTTTTATTTTATTAATTTCATTTTACAACCAAACAGACTTATTGGTTCAGACCAGTTATTGGTTCAGATCTCTTACTGGTTCAGATTTCTCACTAGTTCAGCACTTATTCAATCAGATATTACCAAACAACCCTTAACTCTTGTAAGAAAACTTGAGATTAGTATACAACATTATTGAAAACCATATATGTTGTTCTTGAGTTCTGTCTCACTATTACTTGTGTTCTATCTCACTATTACTTGTGTTCTTTGAATCTTGTTCTTAATTCCGGTTCCCTATTTAAACTGCTAAGTGTTCTAACACTCTCCTTATTGTAAGACTGGTTATATTGACCATCCCTTAACCGGTTCTACATTATTTCTAAAGTGTTGTTGGTTTTGGTGGATTGGATTTGAGAAATTAAGGACGAACTTGAGTCTATTTGGTAGGTGAGAATCATAGCAGTTCTATTCGCTGGTGTATCATCTTCTTCACTGCATCCATCAGGAAACCGACAAACCATAGTGTTTGTAAAAATATATATCTCCAAACATATCAGGTTTTCGCTGAGAGCTTGAAGAGCTCTGATTATCCATCGATACTGGTGATTCCACTGCATAAACCGTCTATCGGGTTTGCCCGTTGAAAACCCTTGTTCTTGGTCACCATTTTGAGATCTGTATTTGGTCTTGCATATATCTTCTTGGGGGTTTTAATTACCTCCAATTGCTCATGTGTTCGGGCTCTATTTGACGGCTAGGGTTGCTCACAAACCGTAATTCTCATGAAGTCTCAGATTAATGATCGAGAGGCTTCTCCATCTTGGTAAAATCAAGTAAAGACTACTGGTTTCTCTGAAAAAATATTCTCAGTGTGTCTATAACCCTAAGTGAAGGTTACAAACCCTATATTCTGGGCCATTGGAACCCCTTCTTGGACGCCCCTTTGGTGAGATCTTTCCATCTTCTTTTTTTCAAATATCTATGCTATTGATCTGTTGATTTTGCTTATTTTGTGTGCATCACTTATGTGATTCTCTTTTAATTTCTTGTGTGTATTGCATCACTTGATATATTTTTGCTTCTTGTTTTGATTATGTGTCGCCTGTGTATTCTTGACCTCGTGTGAGTGACTCATTTCATTGTGCATTACTAGTGCTTCACTTCCACTTTAAGGTGTTTTTCGTGACTAGTGGCGGTATTCATGGACTTTGTCTGGTATTTTTTGGTTACGGTGGGTTAGTGCGGTAAAATAGGTAGCAGAAGTCGTTATGCTGCCCTGAGATCATGTTCGGTGAAAAAAGGTGCATCTAAAGGAAAAAGGGTTATAGATTACGAGTGGCATCGTGGAATATAGGAACGCTAACTAGTAAGTTATTAGAGCTAATAGATGTGCTGAAGACGTAGGGTCCAGATAGTGTGTCTGCAGGAGACTAGATGGCGGGGTGGGAGAGCAAAAGAGTGCAATGGTTATAAACTATGGTATTCAGGGTCATATGGAACAAAAAATGGAGTAGGTTTTCTAGTTGCTAAAAAACTCCAAGATAATGTAGTGGAGGTGAGAAGATACGATGATAGACTTATGCTATTAAGAATAGTAATAGGGGATGAAATAGAGGCAGTAGTTAGTGCGTATGCACCACAAGTTGGAATAGGGGAAAAAGAAAGAAAGAAGTTCTGGGAGAGTTTAGACCACGTTATGGGAGACATACCTAGAGAACAAAAAATATGCATAAGAGGAGATCTTAATAGGCTTATCGGTAAGGATAATGATCACTTCCCGTTGGTGCATGGAGGAT
>BJCN01197998.1:0-12949 GCA_018326445.1 Flaveria brownii
TTTTTGGTCAACCCAGGGTAGGGACGTAAGTTACGTCCATAAGGACGTAAGTTACGTCCTCATCTTAAATGTACGTCCTTGGTTTCTGTCTTACGTCCTCAAAATAGGGGAAATCAGCAAGAGGACGTAAGCTACGTCCATGAGGACGTAAGCTACGTCCTTTGCTGATTTTTGCCTTTAATCTTTCTTTTGTTGTCTTCCATGTTCCAGATCTCATCCGTCATTCTCTAGCGCTCAAATTTCTTCCTTTTAGTTCCAAATACCTGTATTTCATAAGCAGGACAAAGTGATTCCGTTCGATAATAAAATCACGTTAAACGCATACATTTAAACACTTAAAACATATACAAAACATGAACGCATCACTTAGGCTTGTAAATGACAGTGTAACATCAATTAATGTGAAGTAAACATTGAGAAAGCAGATGGTACACTTGAATTGTATTATTTAAGCCCTTATTGCTTGCCAAAAATCCTACTTTTACAATTGGTAGGTCATTGGGTATTCAAATAAGTCGTATTTTCCATGGGTTTCCCATGTTACAACTTCCATATCAATTTGATCAATTTGGAATGGGTTGGTTAAACATTTCATTAGGGAGCTTGGTCTTGATTTTTCTATGTGGTATTCAAGTATAATACACTTAAAAAACTAAATGAAATAAAACTACCTAATAACTCTAAATGTCTATTTAGCTCAGCACTACCACCCGGTTTCATAAATTGCTAACCTAGCCATTGTTCTTTCCACTACCCATCACCATCATCCCTCCTTCACCTCTCATAGACACCTCTTCATCGTTAGTGGCGTTTATCTGACGTCCATTTGTACCCATAAGCATGTAGTAACCTCTTTTCGTGTTCTTGTTCCTAGTTTCAACTTTCATATATGAATTGTAATATCTTATATCTCCACATAATTGTAAAGGTTGCTGGACCAACCTTCAGTGTTACTGATAAAATCATAATAAAATTATATGTTTTATTTTCTTTTAAACATCAATCGTTAAAGGTTTCTGCGATATAAAAAATTGCTATGAAATTTATGATAGTTTTTGTGAACAAAGTGAAAACATGACATAACCTAGATTGGGGAGATGGTGAAGCGGTGTCAACAAATCTTTTAACATTTGTTAGCATAAACGAACATATATGATACCGGTTGTCAAAAGATAAGTACCGGATTTGTAATTTTATAAAAAATAATCAAAATTATAACATGAATATATTTACTCTAAAATCTATCATCTATAAAAGGAAAAAGAAGATAGAATACCCACAATACAATAACACCCTACAAACCCAAATTTGAACTCTCAAAAATACATACCAAAGGTCCAAAGTAAAATTATTATTATTATTTTTATTATTATTCTAACCGTCGTTAAAACTTTTATCTTTTCGATCGGAATTGGGTTTGGGTCGGTTCGAACAACACCGTCACCGGTCACCGGTAGCTTTTTCTCCGGTAAGCAACCTTTCGATCCTTGGGGATTTAATTTATCTTATCGGATTTGTTTGCATGTGATGTTTTATCGTTGTTTGGGGGCAAAATTGATGCTCGATTAGGTTTGTTTTTTGATTCAGTTTCTGTACGAATTTATGTGTTTAAGGTGTTTGTTAGGGTTAATTCGAGTTTAGGTTCATCTGTTGATTAGCTAATTAGGCGGAGATTTGGTATCAGATGTTTGAATTTGTGTTGTGGTGCTCTAGGGATTTGTAATCTGTTGTGATTTTGATCATCGAAGGTAGGCAATGTTGGTGTGAATTTGAGAGATTGGAGTTGATTGTTCATTGTTGTGAAGTGTGTATCTAGGTTTATGTGATTTCTGTTGTATGTGATGGATCTGTGTGGAATTTGGAGGATGTATTCGTTTTCCCCCAATTTTGATCATGTTTTGGGATTCTAGAAGTATGTAGATTATGTTTTTCATTGTGCTGTTAGGATTGGATGTGAATTAGATAACTTACATTACTCTCCAGAATCGTAGAGTTCTGTATCGGGGGAGCGTATGATTGGTCATTTACTTGTCAGATTGTCAAATTAAAATGTTTTGAGAGGCGGCGTTCGTGTGTTTATAGTGTGTTACATGTCAATGTTGATGCGAATGAGTTTAGTGCTTTCTGATAAATCATGTATGTGTGATTTACATGTTTTATGTAGAAGCATGTGAGTTCTCGTGGTTCTGGAGTTGTGCGAATGTTTACCGTGATATCATAATTAGTCCCTAGCAATACTTTCATTGTTAAAGGCTAATCTTTTTATAGTTTGTTTGAATTAATCATTCAATCTGATTAACAATAATGGTTCACAGGATTTAACTATTGGAAGGTCATGAAAATCCCAACATTCCGTTGAACGTCTTTACTTGAATATGGAGTCGCAAGTTTCATCCCATGAGGCATTAGGATCAGACCTACATGAAAATGTATTTATTAAGGATGTAATCACATCTGAAACACATCATGTTCCATCTAATCAGCCAGGTACTTATTGGAAGATATAATAGTTTATTTATGTATGGAGTTGCTTTAGTATGGTGTGTTTTATACCTTTAGCTAGTTATTATAACATGTAATTTAAACTGAACTTGATACTAAGTTACTTGTTTTTTAATTAAAATCAGCAAAGAAACAAACTCGGCAATGGGCTGCTTGGACACGCCAGGAAGAAGAAAGTTTCTTTAATGCTTTGCGTCAAGTTGGCAAGGCAAGTGCCCGTGTGATGCATATGTTGCTTGATTTCCTTAGTTTAATGTTATCATAACTGTTAGCACCTAATGTTTTATGTGTTTCAGAATTTTGAGAAGATAACTTCGCGTGTTCAGAGTAAAAACAAGGACCAAGTTAGACACTATTACTATCGTCTTGTAAGGCGTATGAACAAGCTGCTTGGTCCAGAACTTTCTCTTGATGCCAAAAACTCCAAAGATACCAATGCTGCCATGCTTCGATGGTAAGTAATCATAGATAAATAGAGAGTAATATTTTAGGAGTGTGTTATACAATCTTGTTTTTTGAAATTGTTTCTTTTGCAGGTGGTCATTACTTGAAAAGTATAGCTGTAAAGCCTCAAAGCTTCACTTGAAGCCTCGAAGATTCAAGATTTTCTTGGAGACCCTGGTTAGTTGATTCTCAATATTCATTCTCTTTGTGTTTGGTTTTGGATGTCAAATACTGATACTTTAGTATTCTCTGCTGTGAAGGAACACCAACTATTGAAAGACCGTAAGAAGAATATAAAAAAACGACCTTTTCAGGGGGAAAACTGTTCTGTAACACCATCACCTGGTGTCTCAAATCAGAACATCTGCAAGGGAGACTCGTCTCCTGTTAAACAAGCAAGACAGAAGAGGAGATCAGGTGATTCATTATTGTTGTCATTTCATCACGTGTTTATTTACATGAAAAAGTGACATACTTTTGTTGTGTTAAAAAGGTAGTGCATCCACAGCTGCTTATAAAAAGTGGGAGAAGGCTGCAATAGCTGGAGTGTCATTAGTAGCTGATGCCGCTGCACATTTAGAGCAGACAGCTTTGGATAAATTAGTTGATGGTGTACAATTTATGCAGGGTGAGTTTCCAATTTTGCCAACTTCTGTAATATCAATTTATATATTCCCTAATCTGACATACTGCTTCTACTTTCAGTAGAAAATGACGTGGCAAGAGATATCCCCCCTGTGCCACCTTTTCATCAAACAATGTTTCCCGCCAACACCATACAACCTTTGACAAAGCTAAAACTTCAGCTCTTCCCTATTAATGACAGTGTACGAAGAGCACTGGAAATGGTATGAACACAGTAGCTGAGTTTTTGGGATTTTTTTTTTCTTTTTGTAAAACGCTGAAACTGAATCTGGTTCTGATCTTGTCTCAGGACAATCACAACCCACATTTGGAGCTTACATTAAGTTGCCGGAAGAAAATATCATCCGTTTTGGAGCATATAAATCGTAAATGGGGAAGCTCTAGCATAGCAACTGGAGAATTAATGCTTCTGCCCTACCATGTGCAGAGCACAAATCCCATGATCTGTCAGAAATGGACTCACGATTCAGTTTTAAGTGCAGCAGATGTGTATGCTGCAATCGGGAGCCCTCCTGTTTTTCGTTTAAGGTTTTGATCGTTGTAGATATTTTTTATCCTATGGTTTTCTTACTTGTGTCTGCTTCATGAACTTCTCATATGCTGTTATTTGTTTTTGAAGGTATGGTTGGTTTGCAATGCCACCCCAGGAGCCTCAACCAGTTGCTGCTGCCCAAAGACTCAACATGAAAAGTGTAGAGGTTCACATGTTCGCCCCTTCTTCAAAATTGTATTAATGTTTGTATTTTATTGATATCAATAAGTTATACTAATTGCAGGAGAAGGGATCTCACAAGAATGCTGGTGGTGTGTCAGTATTTGAGTGGGCAGACAGCCTTACAAATATAAGTATTAGTGATCTACTATCAGATGTAAATAATGACAATACTACTAATAATCACAGTAATAGTAATAATATTAAAAAAGTTGCCAACGACAGCATTAGGACTCCGGCCTCTCAATGTCCATTTAGCTGTGATTCCTTTGATGCTGCTATTGCTGCTCATATAAGTAAAACTCTTGGCAATAATAATGGTGTTGAGCCCACTGTTGTATCTTCTTCCATTTGGGATGCTGAAGAAACATGTGATGCATTCACATTCCATAAAAATACCATAATTGCTGAGAAAGCACGGACATCTGAAGAGAACTGCAAACACGACACTTGTGCCCCGAGTCTAGTTCCATCAACCTCTGCGATTGAGGTTTGAATTTCACATTTCGTTTAGTTCTGGTCAACTAGTTGTTGTATACATATTGTCAAATACATCTTGATACACGGAACTTTATTCTATGTAGAAACTACCTGAAGCAGAGGAACCTATGGAGGATCGTCCTGCAGGAGTAGAATCAATGGATGAGTGTCCATCTGATGGTAATCCCGAGGTTGCTTCTGCAAAGGATTTACATGCTCTTACAGATATTTACTGGGTACGTATACAATTATTCTTTTGAACATCAATTTATGACTATCAGACTACTTTCCAGTTACATTCTTCTGGGACATTTCTTTTTGCTTCGCTGCAGCCCGACTCCTTGGGACCTTTAGAAGTGGACCTGCCTCCCTGTAGATACCAAAGCAATGACCTAATATTAAGCGAGAGTCTTGGCGGGTTGACCCGTATTCTAACTAGCAGCCTTGATGCCTTCCAAAACTGTAGTTTCTTCGGATTGGAGCAGAGAGTAGATCGGGACACTGCACATGTTAATATAGTTCCTTAACTCCCACACCTGACCTTACCGCACAACTTGTTTGGTACGACCTTTACTGCATCGAGTATGAGTTGTTAAAACATCATTGTCGTGGTTTGATCCATCTTTTGGTTTCTGGATAGTTTTACATGTAAAGTAATTCACCGACAACCCGACTTTTGTTAATGATCCTTTTGTTATGTATTGTGTGCTTTGCTCCAACAACTCGAATTTGAATGTTTGAGGCAGAATACACCATGTATGCCGCTCCATATATCTTGAATGAAAGCCTGATTTTCAAAGAATGAACTTAAATAATGTTATTGTACAATATACATGTTATATTTATTATTTGAACAAACTACCTGCTACTAGTGGCTATCGATGATAAAAGAATGCATATATACGCATAAGCGTGTCTGTGTATATATGACTACAAGTTTCATAAGAATCGAGACACCAAAGAAACATTTGTGAGCAAATCAAGTACCGGGAGTCAACTGATGATTACATACTTTCATTGGCACCTTTGAGAACATATTTCATTGATGCAAAGTGTAATCATAAAAGGTAAAAGTTCGTAAAAGATGAAGGTGTAAGTATAAAAGGAGGAAGATCTTCTTTAATAAAGCAAAATAAGTTTTGCACATTTCGTTCTCTTATACATCTTTTGCCACGTCTCACTAAGTAAACTAACCATTAATGACATCAAATGCTAATGACAAAATGTATATATTTTTCAAGTTATAATATAGTTTTTAAAAAAATTAAAAACATATTTCTTTTCATTAAAAAATGTTACTTTTTTTAAAACAAAATTATATGAAATATAAAGTTTTTTAACACAAAGAATTAAAAAATACATTCTTTTAAAACATTATCTTTTTAAAAAACAATTTTTTAAACAAAAGTTTTTTAGTGCTGAAAGTTTGAAAAAAATATTATTATTGTTTTATTACCTAATATAGTTAGCTATATGCAATTTCAATCATATTTTATTTCAAAAACTTATTTAATATCTTTTAAATATTAATCAGTAGTTATAATTTAATATATTTCATTTAATCCGTGTAGTATATGAGTTTTTAATATAGTGTTTAGATATTATTGAATGCCATACACACTTATACTATCCTTTGAAATTTTATTTTGAGAGGTTTGGTTAAATCTTGAAATTCAAAATTAACGGCCTACAATTGGAATTATGTGCATAAATAAACGCTTATATTTATAAACTCAAAGTTTTGTGATTTTATAATAAATACGAAATAAACAAACGCTTGCTAATTTTGGTGAAAATGCGAAAATCGTCGCTCCAAACGATGAAATTCGGGTCTTTGTAAAAAACGTCACATAATACATAATTCCTAGCAGGGCAAATTTCATAACTGTTTCGAGTATTTTTTTACCCCTTATCTTTGTCCACACATTAGGTGCTCAAATTTTGATATCAGAAAATAGTTTTTATGACTAATGATTTTTAAACTAACCGGTTAATGTAAAATACTCATGACATGTAAATAAGAAAATATCATAGGTTTAAGTCTTACTCTAAGCAAAATGCTCAGAGTTGAGACATAGTATTTTCTCAGCAATGGTTTTCTCCTGAGTGGTTGGGGTGCTTTCCCGACTGAAAAAAGGATTGACAAGCCCAATTAAGTAACACCTATCATTCGAAGCATGATCGTACATTTACCATTAAAAAAAAGAAATAGTTTTTGTCGGATGCAAAAGGTGTTCTAGATCAACATCAGAAACCCATAAACAGGTGTTACAGGTGAGTGAAGTATGGGCTGTTATGAAATAGGTGACTGAACTACTGAAGTATGGAGTATGGACCGTTGTATATGAGCTGAATAGTTGGGCTTTTAAGTAAAGTGGACTCAATAAAATTTATAGAAACTTAAGATGACTATGGTCTATGGTCTATAGAAACTTAAGATGACGATGCTATTCAAACCCTAAAAAACTTTACCAATCACCAATACAAGTCGCATCTGACCGAAGAAGAGGTAGCTTCGAAGCCCTCCATTTAGCAGTGTTTCATAACTTGATTGTAATAGCTGGTCAGATAGATTAACTGGTGTGTAAGCGGTTTTGTTAGCGTATTTAAAGTGTTTGTTAGATGAACTGGATTTTATTTTTTTAATCTTGTATACTAGTTAAGTTAGTACTTCAAACTCCTTACACAAACAAATATATAATGTCATGTGGTTCTTAAACTCGATCCCGGTGGATCGATAATGCGACAAGTTCTAAAACCATTTTGTGATTTAAATAACATCTCAAAGTAGACATGAAATATGTCAAGAAATTAGCACCAGAGAATATAAAAACAAGAACAATTGATTTACACTTGTTATTGTTGTTGATTACTCACTTAAAGATCACATTGATTACAAACCGAGTAAAAAAGATTAAAAGCTCTTAACAAACTCTAACCAACTAACGTCTGACTATTAACAACTAATCCAAACATCTTTCTAAAACATACAACTTTAGCCCCTGTACCTATGCCAACAGAAAATTAACACTCATAAGTCATAACATTTCACGTAGACTTTTAAGCTAACAGATTTGACTTTTATATTTAACAAAAATAAAGGAAATACAAAAATTATTAAAAGCATTTATGAGCGACTATGGGCTAAAACGTGTGAAAAATGACAAAGCTAAAAGAGCTACTTTATGTTTGATTCCCATCGGGTCCAAAAACTATACCTTAGATATATCAAGTCCATTATAATACAAACAATTCCTATTTTCTTATTCAAGTTACACATAAAATAAGACCACTTATTAAAACCCCATCATAGGAATAAGGAAACCCAATTTAATTATTTAGCTACGAATATTATCTCACTCAACCCTATTCACATACTTTCATGCATGTATATAAGATACTAGTTTTATTAAACCCATGTATTCTACGTGTTAAATAAATAATATATTAAATAGAATAAAAATTATTAATTATAAAACGATATAGTAAGGCATGATATGATTAGAATTACGTATAAGTAATAACTATAAGTAATAAAATAATAATATGAACTTTTTAATTTTTTGTTTTTTCAAAGATAAAGTAAGCATTTTGTTTGAAAATAACATTCTAAAAAATTTCCTTACTCTAACTTCCTATTTTAATTATTTTTTATAAAAAAATTACTTTAAAAAAGCAATTTTAAAATATTACGTAAAAATAGTTTAATTTTAAGAAAAAAAATGTTTTTATAAAAAACTATTTCTATAGAAATAACATTAATAAAAATATCACTTTCTATAGAAATAACATTAATAAATATATCACTTTCTTAATTTATTAAATAACATTAATAAAAATATCGCTTTCTTAATTTAATAGGAGAGAGAAGCGGGAAAAGTTTGATAAAAATGAATGTGGTGCTGACACGTGGCACCCCCATTTACCCATTTATTAGAGTAGGAATATTTTTAATTGTAAATGAAATTCATTCTCGATTCGTTTGACAGTTCACAATATCGATTTTCTTGTGATGAATACATGAAAACAAACCCGTAACACACCAGTATGTAACCGATGAGTACATGAAAACAAACCTGTAACACACTAGTTTTACCAGTATCTAACCTTGTAAAAATTATTATTATTTTTATGAAACGACTCCAGATCTACCTCACTATCTGTTACTTATAAATTTTAAATTTTATCAGTCAACTGTTATTTTAGATAGAAGTTTTAAAAAATCTTATAAATTGTTATAAATTAAGAGGGGTGGGTGGGTTGTGGTAGTTTGGTGCTTGAAGTCATGCTTCATGCCAAACAACAACCACATAACACTTATTTAGTCATTTTTATTTACTTTAATTTTAAACAAACAAATAAAAATAAACAAAATATCTTATTATAATATAAAGATCCAATTCCATATAAGGTTTCACACACCCACGGGTGGCATAGATCATAGATTCAAACTCCACCACATTCATGATTCACCTACGACAAAACAACGTGGGACCCACATCCCCATGCTGACGTGGAAAACGACAATATTTGGGACCCACCCTCCATTGTTCTTCTAGTACCGTCTTTTTCGGGAATATCATGTAAAACATCATTCTTAAAATAAAAACATTTTAGTAACTTTTGTTAATAATCATACGTTTCTCTACAAAAATCTTATCACACTAGAAGATATAATGTGGACCCAAAGGCAAAACAGTCACGGGTTAGGGCCAATACTACAAGAATCTTGATTATGTCATCGGGATTTGATTGGTCTTGACCGGCTAACTGCTCGCGTCAAGACACATGACGGGACGTTCTCGTGGCCCCTAAATGACTTGTCGGGTAGTTTAAGTTCCTTTATCGCGTAAATGAATAGAATCGGTTTTCTTCTGGCTAGAAATCGGTTTCTTTATATCCGATGTCTTTTTGTAAAATTAAAAAGATTATTCGTGTGATGCAACATAACCTACGGAAGGATGAACTTCTATATTTGCATCCAACGCGTACCTCTAAATCTATTTTTGCACTTGTCTTCTCTCTATTTATCTTCTTTCTTTCTGTTACACGCGTATATTTTTGTTTCTTGTTTTCATATACATACCTATATTTTTGTTTCTTGTTTTCGTATTTTTCTCTCTTATAAGTTATGATTATGAATTGTTTGTTTAACTTTTCACTAATTGTTAATCATCTTTTCCTTTTTATCTTTGACATGATATCATTAACCACCTGTCTTTACTCTCATCATTTGATAGCTATTTTAACTATTTCACCATGTTTTATTGCTTATAGTTCTCAACCTTGTTCATTAACTATTAAATATTAACCTCTATATATCTATGCTTTAAATTATATTTTTCACTTCAAAAACACATACATAACTTTTTTAAACTTCTATTTTTTAACTTACAAAACATACAACTTTTGTAAGTTTACAAACCAAAACTAAACTTTTTGTTAAACTCAAACCAATGAACCTTAAACTTAAAAATAACACTATTTTTAACAAGAAATTATCAAATAACACACTTTCATTCCGGAACCGATCATGATAAATACACTGTTAAACAATTAGATCAGGTACCAGAGAACGTGCGACTATTAGGACTTTTAGCCGAGTCAGAAACAAAGAACCAGTAGAAGTTGGATTGGACTTGAGACTTCTGCTAAAATAACTTAAACGTTTTTGTTTACGATTATGGTCCATGACTCCTAACCTAAATAGCAATCTACTGTTTAATCTTCCTATTGATCTTGTGTATTTTGAATGAATATAAACAGGTACCACTTTATAATTTGACTACAAGACGCCAACCTTTTTGTAATTTACGGTTGTTCATATTTCCGCTAAACCAGAACCCTTTTCATATGCGTATGGATATATACCCACACCCATTATATATGTCAATTATAGTGGTAATGAATTGAAAATAACAACCATTTATTATAAGCTTATATATGTATAAAGTCATTGAAAAAAAAACATAATTAAGTTCTAGCTCATTCATTGTATCATATTCATGGTAAGAACTGAAATGGTGATAAAATTATTTGACATATATAAATTTATTATTTGACCCTAACACGTTACGATAGTGATAAAATCATACGATAGCGAGCCCTAACATATTACGATGGTGCGTCCTCTTTCCATTTTTACTTTCAAAGAAAACACTTATATATTATTTGACATATATAAATTTATTTGAATATTCATGAAATACCCAAATTAGCTAGGTGATGGAAAAAATTAAGAGTGATGATCAAATTTTTTAAGTATCTAACATAATTTACAAAAGTAGGAAATATAAAGCTTAATTGAAAAGGTATTATAAAGGAATGCCATGCTTATTTATATAATCTTGAAAGTCACATGTTGTATTGCTTTTTTATTATTAAAACTATAAGTCATATATACACTTTATTAAAATTCTTAAACAAAATTTTACCATCTTTTTCAGCGATTACTATATTAAACAAATAATTTGATCCCAAAAGCTTACTTTTCCTAAAAATATAAACTTTTTTTTATATTATCTCCTTAGGAACAAAAACTCACACATTAGAAAACAAAATTGCATCATATATACGCATAAACTAGTACACGTTCATATGCGAATCATAGCATGTATGCATCATGCATATCATAAACGATAGTCATGATGGGATGTCATGTGATGTATGATGGCATGCATACATACATGCCTACATGAGCACATGGAAGGTGCTAAAGGATAACATAGTACACATATATATAGTCGGAGCTGAGTCAGATCGCCACGAAGGTCAAACAAAAGACCCTACGTGCAGCTACCTCGATCTTAATAGTTATATATGTTCGATAATGTGCAGACATGTGTAATCAAGAATATATGGTAGGTAGTTTATAATGTTATATAACTTATATCTAGATATCTATAGTGATATATTTATATCATAACTTAATAGCATTGATTAATGGTTTTATTGAATTTAAATGTTGATAGATAATGCTTGATGATGATATATAAATTGTCTTCCTTTGTTATAGTATCACAGAAATGTGATATTGATATCACAATTTGAACTTACTAATTAAACTTTGTATCCCGTCTATAGCTTCTTTATGAAGCTATGAAAGTTGCCTTTTTAAAAGATGACAGCAGTAGTAAACATCTTAATCTCTAATAAAGACCTCATATTCGAATCATGTTATAAATCATTTTTTATCATATTAATCTAGTGTATAACGTGGCATCAGCTATGATTTATTTGATCTTATTGGTTAGTATGATATTGACAGATCTAGAAAGTTTTCTGCTAACAGGTTCTTACTCTTACCAGAGTTAGATGGATGTGTATTAACAAGGTCTTGTGAGTTTTTCAGCGATAGCACAAACTATGATTTATTTAATCACATGTTGAGGCCATACGCTCAAGCGGAACATGTGTAACCACGTAATGATTATATATTTGCATATCCCTAAGAATAAGGACCTCATCATCAAGGTGAAATATATAAAATCTGACCCAAATCTTTAATAATATTAACTAATAACAAGAAGAATATTATTTGCGGTTAATAACATAAGTTCTTATAAGATATTAAAATTTGTTAACTTTTGATAGTAAATGAGGTTAAAAACTTTAATGTAATGATGTATGTAATACACTGTCAACATGTGTCCAAATTCATAAACCCACAGAATATTATTACTATGGTGTTATAACTTTCAAAATGAGATCATCTTCTTTGTACTATCCATATATCCATGGTACTATATTGTATTGTAACCTTGGATTTTAATGACCTAATCTCCACTAAACAAATTAATTATGTAATCTTTAGTTTAAATTATGTGCGAACGTTTGTTCTAGTTAGGCATGTATTTCACAATATTTTACATTTGTTTTGTTCTTGCTTGGATTCATAGTATCAAAAACAACAATAAAATGATGCTCGGTTTTATTTTTTGTTTTGTTTTCTATAACATTCTTATGGAATAATTGACTTGGTAAATGATATGATAACATATTGATAAACAATACGATGAGAATAAAAAGAAGAATCTAACACCAAATTCGTTTCAAGATTCGATCTCCTCGTAGGATTACATTTAGATGGATAAGTTTTATCCCACAAATGCAAGTACAAGACCAAAAAAAAGAAATATATATTAACGAGAAATCAATATAATATTT
>BJCN01198096.1:0-10984 GCA_018326445.1 Flaveria brownii
AAGACTCGATACTCGATTCATCCCGGTGCCACGAAGATGTATCAAGATATGAAGAAAGATTATTGGTGGTCGGGATTGAAGCGCGACGTAGTGGAGTATGTGAGTAAGCGCCTTACTTGTTTGTAAGAAGCCATACGGGAAGATCCAACCGTTGGATATACCCGAGTGGAAGTGGGAGCACATCACAATGGATTTTATTACTAAGCTACCTCGTACGATGAGGGGCTGCGATACCATATGGGTGATTGTTGATCGATTGACGAAGAACGCTCACTTCCTACCGATCCGCGAGACGTATTCTTCTAAAAGATTGGCGGATCTGTTCATTAAAGAGATTGTAGCTCTCACGGTGCGCCGGTGTCTATAATGTCTGATCGTGACACTCGGTTTACATCCATGTTTTGGAGGAGATTCCATGATGCGATGGGGACGAGACTACATATTAGCATGGCTTATCATCCTCAGAGAGATGGTCAGTCTGAGAGAACGATCCAGATGCTTGAGGATATGCTCCGAGCATGCGTGATCGATTTTGGAGGAAGTTGGGATGATCACTAACCGTTAGCTGAATTTTCGTACAATAACAGTTATCATGCCAGCATTAGTATGCCACCTTACGAGATGCTATACAGTAGGAGATGTAGGACACCGGTATGTTAGGGTGATATTGGGCAGAAAAAGTTGGGGAGCCTTGAGTTGATCGAGGCTACAACTGAAAAGTTGGAAAAGATCAAGGCCTTTATGATGGCAGAGAAGGATAGACAAAAGTCGTACGCCGACAAGAGGCATAGACCGATTCAATTCAAGGTGGGTGACCAAGTTATGTTGAAGGTCTCACCTTAGAAAGGAATCTCCGGTTCCGAAAGCAAGGTAAGCTCAGCCCAAGGTATATAGGGAGAGGTGGCCTATCGGTTAGAATTGTCGAATGAGTTAAATGGAATCCATCAGATATTTCATGTATCTCATCTGAGAAGGTGCTTAGCTGATGAAGATATTATTTTACCACTAGACGATATCGAAGTGGATGAACGACTCAATTATGAAGAGCAGCTAGTGGCAATCGTTGATCGGAAGGATAAGAGATTGAGGAATAAGGTGGTTCCACTGGTGCGAGTGCAGTGGAAGCACATGAAGGGTTTGGAGTCTACATGGGAGCCTGAGGATGAGATGAGACAACATTACCCACAGTTATTTAAGGAATGATGAGTTTCAGGGACGAAATCTCTTTAAGGGGGTGGACTTGTAACACCCGAAAATTTTATCATTTAAAGAGAAAGAAAAGAAACAAGAGAAAAACAAATGTATCTTTTGTTTTAGGTGAAAAGCAGCCAAAGTAAAGGGGGCTAAGTGTAAAAAAGACAAAGTCAAATATTAAAATATTTAAAAAGGTATGGCCGCCAATATATTTGTACATCAACCTGCTTTTGGTCGACAAAAAGGAAGAAGAAGAAGAAAAAGCAGATTTTGAGTTCTAGATAGAGAAAGCTGCAAAAATTCGGCCAAGGTAAGCCAATTTAGCATAATTGGGTTCGGTTTTGATGTGTTTTAACCATGTAACCAAGATGTAAGTGTTCTTATGTGTTTATATGCATTCAGGTATGTGTTCTTGGTGTTTAGGTATTAGAAACATCAAGATTTCATGACTTTGAGAGAGTTGTGTTTGGAAGTTGCAAAAGGTGAGTTCTAGACCCCGTATTTTACATGTTTTATTTATTTTTTGGGGCTAAAAATGTATTTAAACGACTTTACAAATGTTGTGTATGTAGCCGTTTGTATTCATGCTTGTATGTTGAGGATTTAAGATTGTTTATGTCTTATTTATGCTTAGAAATGTTGTAATAAGCTTAGAACAGGATGGTATGATGATTTGGGTCTGGAAATAGCTTAGAAATATGTTGAATAGGTGTTCATGCGCCTGAACAGTAGTTCATACGCCTGAAATTCCCTTAGAAAGAATAAGTGTATGTCATGCGCCCAAATAGTACCCCATGCGCCCAAACATTGCCTTAGGATTTCTAAGTGTAAGTTCATGCGCCTGAACATTAGTTCATGCGCCTATGTTTTGGCTGAAACGCCTAAGTAGAGGGTCATGCGTCCAAATAGTGCCCATGCGCCCAAGAGGCTCATGCGCCTAAGAGGCTCATGCGTCTAAATGTTGAAATGGTTAAGTGTAGGCTCATGCGCCTTCATAGTTGAGAAACACCCAAGCAGTCTTGATGCACCTAAATAGTGTGCATGCGCCCAACACTTGGAAGATTTTTCTGAATTTTAGGGTTTGACCCTAGTTTGACTTGTGGACTGTTTTGGACTATTCTAGGCATGAATAACTGAGGGTTTATGAATGGTATATGCATGATGTTATGATGATATGCATATGTGTATGAGATGTTATCTTTTATTTGTTTCAAAACGTACTTATATTATAATATAATATACATTAAGTATTATGTTATTAGTTTACATAGTATGATGAATGTGTGAATGAAAGGTGAAATGTAATGAAAGAAAGAAAAGGCTTGCAAGCAGATTTAAAGGAGGATCACAACTCTATGAGAGTTGTTAGCTCAACTGTGTGTTTTATAACTTGCGATTTTAACCCGTGAGGGTTCACACACAGGGGATCAGTCTAGGTGACTGAGCCCATAGATCAAAACGGGATCCTTGTTATTTGACCTCGGGCTTTGTGCTAAGATATGATACTGCTTTGTGCTAGTTAGAAACATGGCTTTATGCCTAGAATGGTGCCTTCGGGCCACGGGCTTCATGCCAATTATTAATGGAGCTTTGTGATCGGAATAGTGGTTTCGGACCAAGATGGGGGAAAAGCCTGACAGGATCTAGAATCAGCACGAAACGAGCGAAGTAACGAACTATGAACGATAAAGTATGAAACGAACTGTAACGAAAGATAAGGATAAAGTACGAAACGAGCGATAAGGAAGGAAATGATAAAGTATGAAATGAATGAACACGTGTGATAACGAATGAACATGTGTGAAAGTAAAGAAAGTGTTTTATGGAAAAGAGTATTTTTACGTATGAAACGTATAAAGTACTTTGATACTTATAAAACTAGAACTCACTCAGCAACGTTGACTTTTATGGATTTTCAGTTGGCAGGTAAAGGTTGCTGAGGATGGCACGCAGGGAGGCTACTTGGCAGGGCAAGACTGGCATCCAGTCACGCATGTTATTGTTGTTGTTTTGTAATGCAATTAGTGAAAGTTTCTTTTGTAGTTGAACAATGTTGTATTGCCTAACAAAAATAACTATTAATAAAATTAATGGTTTTTGTTAATGACTTCTGCTGTCATATTTTATGAAATGTATAATAATATGTATGTTTCGTGTTATGAATGACACCTGTGAGGTGCCCGGGAACGGGGCCTTACAAGATTGTGCAATTGGTACCATACAAGCAATGTCTCCAGATCTTCAAAGCAAAAACCAATGCATCCAATTCCAAATCATGGGTGGTATACTTCTTCTCGTGAACCTTCAGTTGTCTCGAGGCGTAGGCTATCACCTTATCCCACTGCATCAAGACACAACCCAATCCTTGAATAGAGGCATCACTGTACACCATGAAATCATTTGTTCCTTCCGGTAATGCCTATATTGGTGCATTACAGAGTTTTTGTTTCAGCAACTGGAAAGATGATTTTTGACTTTCTCCCAATTTAAACACGATACCTTTGTGTGTTAAGATAGAGAGGGGTTGAGCAATTTTGGAAAATCCCTCAATAAAGCATCGATAGAATCCTGCCAATCCAATAAATTGACGTATCTCACTAGGAATCTTAGAAACTGTCCAATTCTTAATTGCTTCCACCTTTGTTGGATCTACATGAATTTCCTTCTCATTCACAATACCCAAAAACTGCACCTCTCGTATCCAGAAGTCACATTTAGAGAATTTGGCATATAGTTGCTCCTTCTTCAATAGTTCTAAGAACAATGGTAGATGCTCTTCGTGTTCCTCCTTGGTCTTAGACTAGATCAATATGTCATCTATAAACGTAATAACAAATTGATGAAGGTAGGGCTTGCATATGCAGTTCATGAGGCCCATGAACACCGCTGGTGCATTAGTCAACCCAAACGGCATGACCAAGAATTCATAATGGCCATAGCGAGTCCTGAATGCCATCTTCGAGATGTCTTCCTTTCGGACTAGCAATTGATGATAACCAGATCTTAAATCAATCTTAGAGTAATAACTGGATCCCTGAAGTTGATCGAACAGATCATCAATACGAGGTAAGGGATACCAGTTTTTGACTGTGACCTTGTTCAGCTCCCAATAGTCAATGCACATCCGAAACATGCCATCCTTCTTCTTAAAAAAAAGATCAGCGACTCTCCAAGGTGATGAGCTAGGTCGGATAAAGCCCTTATCTAACAGCTCCTGAAGTTGTGCCGACAACTCCTGTAATTCATTCAGTGCCAATCGATAAGGTGTTCTAGCAATCAGGGATGCACCAGGAGTTAACTAAATTTGAAATCACTTGGTGATAAGGTGGTAATCCAGGTAGGTCCTATGGAAACACCTCTAGAGAGTCACAAACCACTAGAATATCCTCCATCTTCCTTTCCTCTTAGTGCTTGTCAGTCACCACGACCAGTATAGCAAGTCGACATTTACGTAGCATCTTCCGCGCCTTCATGATTGATATGATGCCTATCACAGCACCACTCCTTTCACCCTTGACCAAAAGAATTTCACCATCCTGAAGAGGAATATGTACAATCTTCTCATGACATAATACCTCTGCCTGCTTCCCAGATAGGCAATCCATTCCCACAATCACATCAAAGCTCCCGAGTGTAATGGGCATAAGATCTATGTCGAAATCGGTTCCAGCCAGTTCTATCTTACAACTCTTGTGAATGTGCGTCATGTGAATTTGTTTACCATCGGCTAACTCTACGATATAGGGGTTATCCATGGTAAAAGGTATATCATTCATAAGACTACTAAATTTAGTGGGAATAAAACTCCTATCAGCTCTAGTGTCATATAGAATAGAAGCAAAATGACTATTAACTAGAAAATTGCCAGTAACATTAGTAGGGTCGTTTAGAGCCTCACCAGAACCCATAACGAATGCTCTTCCCTTAGCTCCACCATTAGTGCCATCATTGTTTCCGCCACTCCCCACGTTGTTGTTGTTGTTCCTGTTGTTCCCCATATCATTGCCATTCTTCTTCAGCAGAGGGCAATTTCTCTTGTAGTTTCGTTATTTTCCACACTCAAAGCAACCTTTTGGTGTTTCTTGGGGATGTTGTGGCTTCCTCATCAATTCACCACGACAGTCCTTCGCCGCGTGTCCAGCTTTTCCACAACGCTGGCATCGAAAGTTGTCACACCTGCTAGTGTGGTGGTAGTTGCATCGACTACACTTGGGATACTTCCCCACGTGCCCCCTTTCCCTTGGTTAGTGGTGGCGGTCTGATTAAAGCCTCGATTGTAGTCAAACTTCCTCGGTTGTTATTGTTGTTATTGGTTACCGGATGTGGATCGCTTGCTGCTTGAACCATCCTACTTGTGCTTGTGATTCGGTACACCCACAGCTGGTACACTAGCCACCGCGCCCTGTTTTGGCAGTTTACCTTGTTCCACTGCCTAGTCGGTCAACTTGTGAGCCAACCGAATTGCTTGCTGAATAGTAGTGGGGTTGGTGGAAGTGACCATGATTTGGATTTCAGGTACCAGTCCACATAGATATATCTCATTTCTTTTGTGCATTGGGCTCACCATCCCGGGGCACAAGGTAGCCAACTCATGAGAGCTAGTGGTGTAGGCCTCTATCTCAAAACCCTGCAACTTCAACTGCCACAGTTCCATCTCTAACTTTTGCACCTCATCCCAAGGGCAATACTCCTCGGTCATCATTGTCTTGAACTCATCCCATGGCAAGTCGTTGGCCATAGCCTGACCCAACAGTTGAACTTGGGCATTCCACCACAAAGTGTTGCACCCTCGAGAGTCCTGGTTCCGTACTTAACTTGGTCAACTGTTGGGCAGTTGCACTTGGCAAAGACTGATTCAGTCTTCTCGAACCACCTAACCAATCCAACAGCGCCTTCAGCTCCACTATAGGTGTGGGGATTATAATCCATGAAAGATTTGAAAGTACAGGGTGGGGGTCCTGTTTTAACAAGTCAGAATTGTTTAGTTTAACGGTTTAAGCAAGCAATTTGAGTGGTTTTCAAATCACTCGTATCATTTACCTGCTGGCAGTGCAACGACACTTGAGCAGCATGCACTGTAGCCACTGCCGCCTGCACATGCTTATTAATCAGAGTGGCTAGTTCTGCGGGGGTCATGTTAACCGCTGCCACGCCATGGCCACGTCCAAGGCCACGTCCAGCACCATGTCCACGACCACGTCCTCTACCACCGACTTCCATTTTTTTAACTTTACATTCACAAACACCAAAAATAAGTAACATGTAACATATTATTCTCATTAAAGCATAGTAAATAGTAAGAAAATAAGACATTTCATGAACTATAACACTTATAACCAAAATAAGAACCAAAGATAAATAAATTATAACCATTTCACAAAATATTGCATCAATGTCAAATTTTTTAGTTTTCTAGTTGGGTGGGAAACAACCCTTCCCACATAGGTTTTTAATTGAAAAACGTTATGCACTCTAAGTCAAATGAAAAGGAAGATCAATCTAGAACGTCAGATCCATCACTGTCTCCTTCCATCTCATCGGGCTCTTCTTCTTCTGTTGGTGCTTCCTCAGGTTCTTCCTTGGGGTCTTCTTCTTCTTCTGGTTCCGCTTTGGGTTCCACAACTACTTGCTTCACCGCGAACTGTGCCTCCCAAGTAGCAAGTGTTACCCTATCATCATGTTGGGTGTTGTCCTGAGCCTATAATTGTTGTGTCATCTGAGTTATTCTGTCAGTTAAATGGCATTGCTGCTGATAGCATTGATATGGTAGATCTTTCACTCCAGCCACTTCGTTTCTGGTGTCTCGCATCTGTTGTTGAAGTTCCAAGACCAGTCCTGTAAGCCATTAAGTACGTTGTTTTTCCGTGTCGAATGCTGCCACCAGAGCTGCAATCACCTATTCATTAGGCTGCACCGTCCGAGGGAGGGAAAGTGTAGACTACTTAGTACTGCTCCTAGTCCTTGGCCTCGTGATAGGCACACACTCCCTATACATCATAAGATCAACATACTTAGGGTAGAAGCTCCAATCCCGTGGAGGGTTGCATTACAGCAAGGCGAATCGTTGATCCTAGTTCATTTCCCCAAGAAGGTAGTCAAGTCATGGCCAATCAGGTGTCTGATCAGGTACAAGTAGAGGAGGAGGGGACTCAGATCGTGTAGGGGAATCCGAACCTACTGGTCTCTTACCCATAGCTAGCGAAGATGATGCTATACTACAGAGTATGCAATGTGTATGCCAGTGAGTATATAGTAGAGGAATAAGAAACAAGTAACTAAGTAACTATGTGCGGTTATATACTACTGTGTATGCAGCGTAGTTCCCTTTAACCAATGTCTCTGATACCAATCTGTCACACTCTCAAAATCCACGTTCGGAGTTTTACCGCGAGGTGTGTGACAAACCAGGATCCCAGTCATTAGTTACTTAGAACGACACTATATGCAACATTTAAAACAAATCAGAATTTAAAACCTTAAAACTTTTGTGGTAGCATTTTGTAACAATTCAAAACTCAAAGTACTAAAATGTAAACTGCGCAAAAACACATGCCCAAACAAATGTATATAAATATGAGATATTCAAAATTAAAACAATGTTTTAAACAAAGCATGCTTCACTCGTGCATGCTCCTGTGGGCAGCTACTAGATATGACCTGAGAAAAGCATACTAAAGTGTCAACATGATGGTTGGTGAGTTCAAGAGCTTATAATCATCAGAAATAATAGTGTTAGTAACATATAAACAAGTGTATTGAAATAGATAGCAAGTCAAATTTCATTAGTAAATAAACAATAGTGAATTCACGATCGAAGCTGACTATGTTTGTTTGCCTCCCGCCAGGACATACCAGGTCGTGACGCTATTAGTAGTTTAGGACAAAATTGCACCCGTTGAGTTCCGGTCACACTATGTATAACACACTATGTTTTTACTATACACATGTTATGAAAGTGTATAACACACTATTTTCTTACTCTGGTATAACACACTATGTTTTTACTATAATCATGTTATGAAAGTAAAGCGTTTATAATAGTGTATGCTTTCTCCCCTAAAAAGTGAGGTAAATAAAAATAGGGCATTGAACTCACCTAGTGTGCAACGAATAATAATAAAAGCTAACAGTGAGCGGAAAGACAACCTTCAGAGGTTACCTAGAACACACAAGTACATAAGTACGTGTACTCAGAAAATGTAACAACCCTAGGTGCTCAATAAACACGTTGACCCAAGGTTCTGCAAAAAAAGACACATTTGACCTAGTTGACCCGTTTGACCCGTTGGTGACATATTAGTTTAATTCCCATTTAATCGAGTGTAGCAATGTATCATACATGATAATCATACAAGTAATCCACGTATATCCCATCATCAACTCTAGTTCTAACAAGATACTTGCACTACTTCAGTTTAGCACAATCACATTGATCTCCAGTTTCACACAAATCAACATTCATAGAAATGATCAATTCCAATCTCAATCATGACTTTCTAGTCCCAAACAATAATCAATGTTGTACATTCCAAGTCACATCAATAACATCATCCATCATACACACATTTTGCTATGCAACATCATACTTGTATCCATGCATATTTTCCAAGCAACGTAGAATCTTCTAACTAGTTCATCAACCATCCAGACAACTCAATTAACATAATCCAACACATTAGACATTATCAATAAACATTCTATCATGATCCTAGCATCATAAACATGTCCAAAACATCATACCTAAGATTCTGTACAAATAAAGTTTCCCTTTTAGGAAAGTAGTATTCCAATCTTAATTCAACACCCAATTCTTTCCTGAATCATCAATAAAGTAACTAGTCAAGTCCATACGAAAATCTAGACATGGCCAACTTCATCAAATCAACATAACTCACAAATCTCGTATCCAAAAGTTTCTACGTTTAGTAATACATGAACTACATTATTCATTCTTAGATTTCTAGCATAAAAATCAACATTCTAGCATTCATACAACATCATAATCCCCTTAACAACATCATTTCATCAGAAAATCACCATTCTCATGCAATAAAGTTACTATTATTAGTAACGTACCAACAACGCATCAAAATCAAAACTTTCTAGCATAATCAACGTAAACTAGCATCAATAGGACTTAAATAACATCATACAATCACTAAACAACAACAATTTCGACATTTCAACACCCAATTTGAACTAGGGTTTCGGCCAAGATAAGAAAACATGAAAAATCCATAAAAATCTAACCTTTAAACATGTAATGGAGAAGAATCATTGTTTCTAAAGTGTTGTAATCCTTGTATTTTATCAAAATCGATGATGAATGCTTGTTCTTGGGTTGAAATCGCAAAAAATATGTGTGTGTGTGCTTGTTTCGGCCGCAAGGGTAAGGAGGGCTAGGGTTGGGTTATTTTGTTTATTTAATTAGTCAATATTACCCTTTTAACCCTTATAATTTGTATTTTATAAAAACTAAGCTTTTACAATATTTTTAAAAGGTTTTTAACTAAAATAGTAAGCATATAAACTAGTAATAATAATCATATGCATTATCTTTATTAGTTACAAACACACACGGATTTAAATACACGTTACGCGATAAAATTCACAATTAATATTTAAATCGTGTACACATAAGCATAATACAATAATCACATTATTGATAAGATTATTATTAGTTTATAATTGTTAATTATTATTAAGTCACCAACGTTCAACGACAACTAGTGTGTGCTCACGACACGTGTATGCAAGATTTAACGGAACTAACGGAGTTTGGTAGTGGAAAATTACCGGATGTCACAATTTTAAGTTTCGGTCAATGTCCAAACACACTGAAATCAAATAGATAATCATCAATCTAACTCAAAATGTTGTAAATTGTCAATGGGTGATCACAATGAACTATATTATTTATTTTGATAAAATTTCAACACTAAGAATTTTGAGAGTGAAAATTTCCGTGATTTATGTGTGAATACACAACCTTTCGCACACTGTGCTTTATATAGTACTCATACTTCTCGCGCGAGAAGTCTGAGATCTCGCATGATGAACTTTTCGCGTGAAAAGTTCATTTTTCTTTCAAATTCCAATTTTTTATTTTTCAAGTTTTTTAGGTTTTAATTTTCTTATTCAGCCTTTTGAATTGTTATAAAAACATTATGTTTAACAAAGTGTTTACTTTTATTCATATACCCTTAATTTTGAACATTTTATAAAAGTAGGACTAAAACATTTAAACAAAACATATTTTCAACAAAAACAAAATGACAAAATGACTACTCTAATAACTTAATTTTTTTAAAATTATCAAGTATGGATTCGTATTTCTAGGAAATTGATCATTAACATCATCCAGTATTAATAAAAGTAAGATAGGTTATGTGGATTGTCATTATATTATATCAACATTAAACTTAGACTTCAAGTTTTACTTAGACACATATGCTATGATTTTTATCATCTTTTTGTTAAGTTATATTAATTCAGTGGATCCTACAATCAAACATTTAGCAAAAACCCTTATCAAGCTTTAAGAGAATATTCAGATTTCATGTCACCCCCATTTAACTTAAACCTTTTACTTCTAATCATCTTTCTCAGAATTTTTTATTGTCTTAGATAATATCTATTTGAGCATAACTAGCATGAGAACTATTTATGAACACAAAATATTAACAAGTTATATGACTTATCAACTGGCCGACGGACTTATGTTTTGCCCTTGCATGATGTTTAGGACTAACTAGCCAAGTTGGACTTACATGCCCCATCTTTTGATTTT
>BJCN01198208.1:2552-14250 GCA_018326445.1 Flaveria brownii
AAGCAACACAGAGCATCTTATAAGACCAAGCTGATAAACTCAAACTCCAAACCTCTACAGATGTTACACATGGACCTCTTTAGACCATCAAATGTCAAGAGTATTGGAAGAAAATCATATTGTCTAGTTATCATTGATGACTATACAAGATTTTCATTGGTTTTATTTTTACATGCTAAATCTGAAACGACTGAATTACTAAAAGAATTTATCATTGAAGTTGAAAATCAACTCGAACACAAAGTGAAAATAATAAGAAGTGATAATGGAATGGAATTCAAAAATCCTAACATTGAAATGTTTTGTGCAAAGAAAGGGATAGCTCATCAGTTCAGTGCTCGCACAACTCCTCAACAAAATGGAGTTGCTGAAAGGAAGAATAGAACACTGATTGAAGCTGCTCGTTCTATGTTAGCCGATGCAAAGATTCCTATCACTTTCTCGGATAATGCTATATCAACTGTGTGCTTCATTCAGAATAGAACTTTAATTATGAAAGATAAAATTCAAACTCCTTATAAGTTAATGTTTGGCAGGAAACCAAATATAAATTTTCTAAAATCATTTGGTTGTCCGGTCATGATTCTTAATTCAAGTGATCAGTTAAGAAATTTTGAAGCAAAATCTGATAATAGATTTTTTGTTGGACATTCATCTGTTTCAAAAGCCTATCGAGTTAATAACTCTAGGACAAATATAATTCTTGAAACATTCAATGTTAAATTTTTGGAAAATTCTTTTCCTTTAGTTTCAAATGGTCCTGCTTGGTTATTTGATTTAGATTCACTGTCAAACTCTCTTCAATCTAACTTGTTTAATCAATCGAACTTTCTTGATTCTACATGTAAGAATAGCTCTAGAGGATATCTTGGACCTTTCAGTGAGGATTCGGATTTTGACGATCCGGATGATTCAAGCCTAGATTACCTATTCTTCTCATTTGTCAAGGACTTAACAATTAGATTCAATGACAATGATCAAGCTAATCAAGCTTCAAATCATTTAGTTTCATATGATCAAGAGGGATCACAACCAATTCCTAATGATGGTAATGAGTTTGTGCAACCTGAGTCCGGAACATCATCTATCTCTGGTGATTTCATTGATACTGGTAACTTTGATTACTTTATCAACTCACCGACTCAAGTTCCAAACTTCAATCCACATTCTTCTAACCTACTGCATCAGCTCTCCAACTTAAAACAAACAAATCTAGATGTTAATGTTCAAAGTGATAAGATTCCAACATCTCGTATTCACAAGAACCATCCAACATCACAGATTATTGGTCCATTGAATGAGAGAACAACAAGGAGTAAATCAAAACAAGAAAACCTATGCTTATACTCTTGTTTTCTTTCTAAAATTGTTCCTAAACATTACTGAAGCGTTAAAGGACAATGGTTGGATTGAAGCCATGCAAGAAGAATTACTTCAATTCCGCAAACAAGAAATGTGGAATTTGGTGGAATTACCTAAAGGAGAAAATGCAATAGGAACTAAATGGTTGTTTAGAAATAAAACTAATGATCGAGGGATAGTCATAAGAAACAAGGTGAGACTAGTTGCACAAGGATACACACATGAAGAAGGAATTGACTATGATGAAGTATTTGTTCCAGTTACAAGACTCGAATCCATTCGAGTCTTCCTGGCTTATGCATCATTCATGCAATTCAAGGTGTATCAAATGGACGTTAAATATGCATTGTTGTATGGTCCAATCACTAATGATGTGTATGTGAAACAACCTCCGGCCTTTGAGGATGCAGAATTTCCACATCGAGTGTACAAGCTTAGCAAAGCTTTGTATGGTCTTCATCAAGCACTTAGAATCTGGTATGAGACATTGTCACCACACTTGCTCCAATATGGATACATAAGAGGAAATACCGATCCAACTTTATTCATAAAGAAGGATAATGATGATCTCTTATGTGTGGTATGTTGATGATATCATATTTGATTCTACTAGTCCAAAACTGTGCAATGAATTTGAAGAAGTCATGAAGTCTCATTTCCAGATGAGTTCTATGGGAGAAATCAATTTCTTCCATGGACTGCAAGTTTAATAATCTACAGATGGTATATTCAACAATCAAGAGAAGTTTGTTGACAAACTCTTGAAGAAATTCAAACTACAGGATTGTTAGTCCATAAGAACTCCAGCTGACGTAAACACCAAGATTGAACTTGATCCCAAATGAAAATCAGTGGACCAAACATTATACAGATCAATGATTGGTTCATTGATTTATCTCACTGCATGTGGACCAGACATTATGTATGATGTTTGTGTATGTGCCAGGTATCAATCAGACTCGAAGGAATCACATTTAATTGTTGTCAAAAGGATATTCAGGTATCTCAAAGGTAAACCGGCATTAGGGTTATGGTATCCTTATGAAGGGAATTTTAGTTACATGGATATACAGATAGTGGTTATGGTGGATGCTGCCAAGATAGAAAATCTACAACGGGTGGTTGTCAGTTTCTTAGTCCCCGATTAGTCTCGTGGCAATGCAAGAAACAAACGAATGTCTCTGTTTCAATTGCAGAAGCTGAGTACATAGCTGCATAAGCAGGATGTTCTCAAATCCTTTGGTTGCAAAACCAACTACTGGATTATGGCTTCAATTTTCTTAAAACACCCATTTACATTGATAACACTGCGGCTATGTTCATTACAGCTAATCCAGTTCAACATTCAAAAACAAAACATATCAAAATTTGATATCATTTTCTTAGAGATAACTCTGAAAAAGGTTTAATCATTTTAATTCAAATAGCAACTGAAAAACAGTTGGCTGACCTTTTCACCATAGCCTTTTTACCAGGCAGGTTCGAGTACTTGGTCAAGTCAATTGGACTTATTAACCATGTTTAAACATGATTTGAATCTTTAAATGATAAAACCCTCCTTTAACTGAAAAAGAAATTTAAACGATCCACTGTCAAAGTTAATTGCCTGATTGTACTTTGTGTGTGTGTTTTATTTTATAGAAAAACAAAATACAAAAGTAGAAAATTCAAAAATTATAGATAAAAAAATATATAACAAAAACTCCAAAAATAGTGTCTTTCTTTTTTTGTCATTTCATTTTTAGGAATGAATCTGTTTTGCAATATGTGAGAAATGATAGTGTATCAGTTTGATCAGTTGCATACTTCACTCAACAATAAAGTCTGACATGATCAGATTTGATGTGTAGGTAAGATCAAGCAATTAGACTGAACAAGTAAATTCTTATGATTTAACTAAATTCTCTATGCATGTATGTGTATTCATCTTAGTGCTGATGAGTAGTATTAGCATATCGGATTGATTGCTTGTAAAGTTACAAAACTCACACCTGATGGTGATATGATTAACTGTGAGATCTGTTGAAAGTATCATCTCACTTCTCTGTTATAAGTTATCATAGACCTAAAATGATGAGATATCCTCTATTGTAAGTCATTACAGACCTGGATTCTATTTTGATGCTAAAAGATACCAATGTGCACAACCCATTCAAAATGGATGGTTAGATATTATCAAATGGTCACCCATGATAATTCTCTTCTAAATTATAAACATGAACTCTGGTTATGAATATATGTTCGGTAAACAAGTTGAGAAGTTTGTGCTTTCTTGTATATCTTGATGATAGCTGATGTCTCTAAGTCTTTGTGTGAGTCATGTCATGTCATATCTAATTCAACCTTACTCAATCCAAGAATTGAAAAAGTAAGTGTGCTGAATCTTTTACCAACAACACTCATGTTCTGTCCTCGGACCTTGTGTCTCCTTTGCTGCAAGATTTGTTGACCTGGAACACACTTGATCAGGATTTATTCACTGTCTATGACTACTCACAATTTATTTTATTATGCTGGTCTTTTCTGATATGATCTCACTGCAGACAATGATTCTATTGTAAATATTAGATTTTGATTCTTCTTTAATTTTGATTTTATGCATGTTTTCTATGTGCAGGCAATTTAACAATGATATATGTGCTCTTATTGTGTTATCTTGGGAAACTTCTAAGTTTATAAAACTTAAAAGTTTAGGGGGAGTAATAAATATAAAAGTTTTCTCAAAAAAATAAAAATCAAAATGTTGAACTGAAAGGATGATGTTATATGTTCAAAGTAAGTGTGAGTTTGATAATATAAAATTTTGATGATGATAAAATAAACCTATATAAATTTGCAATTGGAAAAGCTTCTTATAAATATTGCAAACAAGACAATTTGTTAATTTTGAGACTAAAATGAAGGGAAAATTATTTTTTGAAAATTTAAATTAAATTAAAAGGAGTTAAAATGTAAAAAGTGAAAATTGAAGGCCAAAAATGTAATTTTTGTGGGAAGAATTCAAAATCCTGAAAATTGTTTGAATATTAGTATATGAACAGTGCTAATAAGTCTAAACAGTGTTCGGATGAAAGGTGTGAAAAATGCAAGTGTTTTGAACCTCATGCGTCTATACAGTGACCATAAGTCCTTTAGGTGTATGAAGAGTTTTCAGAATTTGTACAAGTGTTTAGACAGTTCTCATCAACCCATGCGTCTGAACAGTTGTCAACCGTCTGAGAACTTAGGTAAAATTGGTTGTGTTAGACATTTCATCATTCCCATGCATCTACAAAGTACAAGATGGTTGTGTAAAATTGACCAAGTGTTAGACGTTTCTATAGATTCATGCGGCTGAACAGTGCTCAACCGGCTGAATAGTGCTCAACCGGCTGAACAGTGCTCAACCGGCTGAACAGTGCTCAACCGGCTGAACAGTGCTCAACTGGCTGAACAGTGCTTAACCGGCTGAACAATTCAGAACCGTCCGAACAGTTCCCAAGCGGCTGAACAGTTGTCATGCATCTAACCCCAAACGTCTAAATAGTGCTTATCCATCTTAAATTTTACACCTAGTATATAAAGAACACTTCTCATTTTTCATTCATTCATAACCCACAGCCTCAAACACTTAAAAATAGTCGATTCATTTTCACCCATTTCATTCAAAATCGTCATTTGTTCCTGAAAAATACTTATTCAAAAGTGTATATCTGTGATTTACAAGTGTAAGTTCACTAAATAAATCACTTATTTCAAGTTTTAGATTCAAATTAGGTCAAACGGTTCAAGTCTGTTCAGACGTTTGAACCCATGAAAAGTTTCAAAAATGATGAATCAAACTGAATAAAAGAGCTGAAATTGATCACATATTATTGATGTACACTAAATTTCGAACACTTTGACATATAAAGATAATGTCAATCTGCTACTCGAAAAGATATAGAGTTCATGCGCATATTATTGATGTATACTGAATTTCGAACACTTTGACATATAAAAATAATGTCAATCTGCTACTCGAATAGATATAGAGTTCATGCGCATTTCAAGAAAAGGCATATTGGAGGTATACTCGAAGAAAAGCTCAAAACCCATCGAGTTATACGCCAATATCGATATTACTAGACTATCAAAAGAAACTATGGAAAGGATGAGCCAAATGGAGATTAAAACAAACGATTCAAGACCTGAACAGGGAATTCTTGCCAGTAAGTTCAAGTCAGCAATAGCTAATGCATTGAAGGAACAAGATTTATTTAAAAAGAAGCCGATGTTTAAAGTAAAAGAAGAACCAGAAGACTTCTTTGAAGATTAAAGATGAATGTGCAAGAAGAGAGAATATAGAAGAATGAAGCTGAGAAGAATGGAGCATATAAAAGACTGGAGACTGAAGATCAGGTGAATATAAGAAGTCAAGAGAAGAAAAAGACAACAAAAAGACTGAAGACTGAAGATTTTCAAGAGAGAAGACAATGTCAATCTTAGGGGGAGTATTGTTAGTACTTCATCAAAGATTAACATTTTGTCTTTATGTGTCTTTTTATTTTTGTCATAGTATAGGGACTAGTATTGTAATTAGTTAGTTCCTTTTTTGTTTATTGATAGTATATATAGCTTAGACTTGTGTACGTTAGAAACATATACGAATCTGCTACTTACACATTGTAATTTCTCTTTGTTATTATCAATAAACTCTATGAATTTTGTTGATATTGTGCTTTCATTTGATTACTTTGTGTGTATTTCATTAAATTACTTACTAATATCATCACAGATCTATACATTTGATCCTATCAATGATTGATTTAGTCGCACGACTGAACCTTCAGTCGTGCGTATGAATCATACGCATGACTCAATCGCACGACCGAACCATGCAAATGGCTCAGTCGTACGACTGAACACTGAAACCTATAAATACCACATAATTTATGGAAAAATAAAACACTTCGAATATTATCATACCCTAGCAGTCTAAAGCATCCCAGTTAGTCCATCCAACTTCAAAGTTCATTCCTGATCGATTTCTACTCATTCTTAATGTTTGTTTAATCATTAGATTGATCAAGTTGTCATTCTCACTGATTGGATCGTCAGTCAAATAGAATTTTGCGCTATTTGATCTGGTTTCACATTGAATCAGTTAGTACTCCGTACGTATACGATCCTAACAAGTGGTATCAGAGCTTTGGCTCGTGATTCTTTGTGGATTCGATTGGTGTTCTTGTTAAAATCAACATTTTAATTAAAAAGACTCTTGTTTTTGACCCAAAAAGTGTTTTTGAAGTGTGCTTGATTCAAAAGTTTTAACTTTTCGACGTACGGCATATTAGGGTTTGTGAAAAATTGTTTTTAATGTCGAAGTGTTCAAAGTTTTGAATTTTTCACTCACAGCAGCTTCAGTCGCACGATTGGCTCAATCGCACGACTGAATTCCAATCGCACTATTCAATCGCACAACTGGACTTAGTCGTACTGCTCATTCGCACGATTAAGCTAACCCACACGTTTGAAATCACTCGTATCCCTCAATCGCACGATTGAACTCAATCACACAATTGAACTCAGTCGCACTCTCCACTCGCACGTTTGAACTCAGTCATACTCTTCAATCGCACATTTGATTCTGTCATATAGAAAACTTTTAAAGTTTGATACTATGGATGATCAGAACACGCGTTTACTGCTGCGAAGGACTCACGGATACAGAATCTAGTGTTTCTTAAAAATGAGATTAGGAATCACAACAAACCACCAAAGTTGTTAACTTTGGATGAATTATCCGCAATGGAAACAACATTTTCAAATTTATCTGAATGGTGTTGACCCTAACTTGTGGACAGCCATTGAGACTGGATATACTATACCAATTGGTGCTAATGGAGTAAAATTGACTTTGGGTGGTATGAATGAGGGACAGAAGGTTACACATAATGTTGAGAAGAAAGCTTATGCTTTATTGACACAGTCGGTTCCTAAGGATATCTTTCATTAGTTTTCAGAGCACAACCAATCTAAGAAGCTGTAGGAAGCTCTTGAGAATAGATATGATGTAAATGCAACCTTCAAGGCACTAAAGGCTAAAGTGCTTAAGAAGGAGTTTGACAACTTTTCGTCTTTGGGAAATGAAAGTTTGGATAATATCATAGACAGGTTTTATCATCTAATGAGTGAGTTTCACACACATGGTGTAACTACCTCAATGGAGGATAAAGTTGCTAGCTTTGCAGATGGTCTACCGGATAAGTGGGATCCGTTTGTGTCTAATCTGAGACAGAACCAAACTTTAGCTACTCTGGATTTAAATGATTTTATCCTAAAGTTGAGGGAGGAGGAGCTACGGTTGAAATACAAGTCGAAGAAAGGATCTTACACTCAGAATCCTTCACTATATAATGTTGCACCCATCCCAACCTCATCTAGCGCACCTCTCCAAACTGCATTTATGTCCAACGCCTCTGGAACTTCTCAAAGAGTTTCTTCAGGAAGTAAATCCTCAGGTTCATCTGGAACCCAATACACTGTTCCTGACTCTAACCCTACTAACTTAAGACTGAAAACCTGGGTAATGTTACAGTTGAAGTAGCCAAGGAACAAATGGATCTACTTGCTGCTGTTGTGCAGTATTATAATAGATTGGTTGCTGGTAAGATTGGAAATTATCATCTAGCAGATGAAGAATATGAGCAGGTAGATGAGACAGAGTTGGAAAGAATGGATATCATATGGGCCTTAGTCAGTGCTGTTAGAAGGGCTAAGAAGTTTGTGAAGAAGACGGGGCAAAATCTAGTTGCCATCAAAGATACAACCTTTGGTTTTGATAAAACCAAAGTTACATTCTTCAACTACGGTGAAAAGGGTCATTTCAAAAGAGAGTGCGTGAAACCTAAGAAGACCGGAAATGGTAACCCTTTGTCATCAATCAACCGTCAAGACAAAGAAAAGAAAGCTGCATCAACAAGTCAGGATTCTAAGGCATTGGTTGCTCAAGGAGATGAAGGACAGGACTGGTCTTTCAGGTTTCTATCTGATGGTGAAGCTAATATGGCATAAGTAGAAGATCTAAATGATGGATCAACAAGTGAAGGAGATATCATAGCTGACTATGCAAGTTCAGAAGTTGAAGAAGCTATGGATGTTGTGGATCGCTTGGTTGAAGAAGAATTGACTGCTGCTAGCACGGAATCTCCTGTCATCAAGGAATCCAAGTCTGCATTTATGGCTGACACTTCTAGCTCTTCACGGGTAGATTCTAAAGATGAAATATTTGATAAAGATGCTTATGTTGAATGTAATAAGTTTCGTGAACGCATAGACTTAAAATTGGTTAGGTTGTTAGATCATAATGACAGTCTAGTAAATGATCTGAAATTATGCACTGAAGCTAACAGAGTTTTAAAACAAAATGAAAGCAGCTTTAAAGAAAAACTTGATTTGTTAGGTAAACAACTTAGGGAAACCGAGGTTGGTGCTTTCAATCAAGCTAATGATATTAAGTTCTATTTATCAAAAATAGAGGAAACTAAGAAAGAGAAAGTTATTTTGCAAGTTGAAGTAGAATCGTTAAATCAAAAACTTCACAGTCTAGCTAGTTCCTCTTACATTGTTTAGAACTTAGTCAAAGAAAGAAACAACTCAGTCCTAAATAATCAAAATGTCAATCCAAAATGAAAGTAAAAAATAATCAAAATGTCAATCCACTACAAATGGGGCTGCCACTGAAAACAAGGATGATGAGAATTGCAATGCTACTCTTGGGTTGGGTTCAAAAGTTCATGTCTTAAAATCTATAAATACAGAACCAACTCAGTCCAGAACTGCTCAACATCAAAATCTTAACAAAATGAAAGTAAAAAAATAATCGAAATGTCAATCCAATAAAATTTGTCAAAGAAGGTCAGAAACCTAATGTTAAGACGAAAGAGACCAGCCCTAGATCCCACTCTCCCCCACACAACAGATCTCCCAGACATGTTGAGGGGAGATCTTGTTATAGTTATGGAGAACGAGCACATATTTCTCCTAATTGTCCTTACTATCAGACACCTAGAAGAAAAATTGAACTTGTTCATGAAAATAAACCTAGATTTTCAAAAACAAGATCAAATACCCCTCCGAAATACCAAAAGCAACACAGACAAGCTCCTGGTAAAGCTATGTTAACTACGATAAAACCTAGGGATGAATAAACCAAAAGTTCAAACCATAAACCAGTCGTCTATTTATCATAAACAGGCATTACACGAAACTGGTTTGTGGCAAGCAAAATCAACTAGTGTGTCTGAGAATGAGGACAAGATGAAGAAAAATGTTTCTTCATCTTCCGAAGGATACTGGGTGGAGTTTGTAATGCATGATGCCTTTGGGAAACCCAAGCCAGTAAAGGCTTAGGTCCCACTCTTAAACTAATCATTTCCATTCTTGTGCAGGTTGTCCACTACAACTCTATCACTAACACCTGGAATATTGATAGCGGGGCATCCAGGCACATGACCGGGAATTTGGCCCTGTCAGTACTAAAAGAATTGCAGGAGATTGGTATTGTTTTATGGTTACTAATGACTACTCATGATTTTCCTGGGTTATGTTTCTTAAAGCCAAGTCAGAGACGTTTAAGTCATTCAAACATTTAGTTACTACTCTGGAGTCTCTTTATAAGCTGAAATTGAGGAAACTACATTCAGACAATGGGACAGAATTCAAGAATCAGTGGATGGAGGCATTCTATCATGAGAAAGGGATTGTTCATCAATTCTCTTATGCTTACACTCCACAGATGAATGGAGTTGCTGAATGCAAAAATCGAAGACTGATTGAAACTGCAAGAACGATGTTGGTAGATTCAAAACTGCCTGCTCAATTCTGGAATAAAGCAGTTGCTAATGCATGCTACACTCTAAATTATGTATTAGTTGTCAAACATCATGGTAAAACCTACTATGAGTTGCTTCAAAGGCGTAAACCAAACTTGGAGTATCTGGAACCATTTGGAGCTACTTGCATGTTGCTGAAAAAAACTCAGACTGACAAGTTTAATGAAAAAGCATATGAAGAAATTTTTCTGGGATACAATATACATGACAAATGAGTTTACAACAACTCTACGGGTCAAGTTGAAGTGTGGTGCAACGTAGATGTGCAAAGATACACCACCCCCTGCTGGAAAAGGTCCATCATGTTTCTTTGATTATGATGGATTTTTCAAGTTCTTCAATCTTCCTCCTACTTACTCGAGCACTACTGCTCCAATCGATGGTGCTTCTTGGGCTTCAGAGGAAGATCTAGAAGTACTGATCACTCCTCAGATGATGAGGAGATTAAGAATGAGAATATAAGCAATGAGGAATCTGCCAGCCTAGATGAAAATACACTAGCCACAGATGAACCAGTGATTCCTAACCTGGATAATAAAGTGGTCGTTCCTACCACTCTAGTGACAAGGATTAGTGTGAATCATCCCCCAGACAACATCATAGGGGATCTTCAATCTAGGGTTCAGACAAGAAATCAGCTGTACATAGCTGACTATGCAGCAGTGATGGAAAAGGGATACATACATAATGGGGCATATAAGTGTTTTGTTTCTCAAGTTAAGCCTAAGTATGTAAGTGATGCCTTAAAAGATGAGGCATAGGTAAATGTGATGCAAGAAGAACTTCTGCAGTTTAAGAAGCTAGGTGTTTGGACACTAGTGGACAGATCCAAGGGTGTAAAGGTAATTTGCACAAAATGGGTTCTTCGTTGCAAGAAAGATGACCAGGGGGTTATCATCAGAAAGAAGGCATGGTTGGTAGTTCAAGGGTTCAAACAAGTCGAATGTGTGGACTACAATGATGTATTTGCACCAGTGGCTAGGATGGAAGCAATTAGGATCTTCCTAGCCTACGCATCCTAAATGAAGATCAAGGTGTATCAATTGGATGTGAAGAGTGCATTTCTACATGGTGAAATCCGTGAGACAGTATACGTCAGTCAGCCTAAAGGTTTCAAATATCCTTATCACTGAGATAGGATTTAAAAATTGGACAAGGCTTTGTATAGGCTACATCAAGCCCCTTGAGCCTGGTATGAGAAGCTCTCCACACACCTGCTGAAACATAGCTTTCGAAGGGGAGTAATTGACTACACGTTATTCATCAAAGAAAAGAATGGTGATTTACTACTAGTTCAGATATATGTGGATGACATAATCTTCAGTTCCAAAAACAAAGCATTGTGTAAAGAATTTGAATCTGTGCTGAAAGCTGAATTTGAAATGAGTGTAATAGGAGAGATGAAGTTATTTCTGGGATTACAGGCGGATCAGACACCCATAGGAATCTTTCTACATCATACCAAATACGTGGGGGACATT
>BJCN01198208.1:14333-24523 GCA_018326445.1 Flaveria brownii
CCCGATGAAAATAGGGATTTGGTAGATGCCACCATGTATCGTGGAATGATCGGATCTCCAATGTATCTCACAGCTTCTTGTCCTGATATCATCTATGCCACGTGTCTCTCTTCCAGATATCATTCCAAGCCAAAAGTAAATCATCAAATTAGGGTGAAGTGAATATTTCGTTATCTGAAGGGTACTCCAACAGTCGGGTTGTGGTATCCTCATGATGATGACTTTGAACTTACAGCGTATAGTGACTCAGATTATGGTGGATGCAAGATGAACTACAAGTCAGCATCTTCGGGGTGTCAATTTTTTGGAAGGCGGTTAGTCACCTGGCAATGTAAGAAGCAGACATCTGTTGCTCTGTCAACATATGAAGCTGAATATGTTGCTGCTGCAAGTTGTTGTTCTTAAATCATCTGGATTCAACAGCAAATATAGGACTACGGATTGCAATTTACTAGCACTCCTATTTTTTTGTTGATAATTCTGCTGCCATAGCTGTAACTAAAAATCCAGTACAACATCCTAAAACCAACCATATCGGCATTAAATATCACTTCATACGTGATTATTTTGAAAAGCATTTAATCGATGTAATTAAAATTAACACTGATTTTCAGCGTGCCGACCTCTATACAAAAGGTTTTGATAAACAAAGATTTTATTATCTGTTATTGGGAAATGCCGTCAAAAACAAAGATGATGTGATTCCGGAGGAGTCGAGTTCATAGCCCGTCCGTATGTTTTCGTAGTCTATTTTTCTATCAAATTTATTGTATTATATTTTATTTTATTTTCTGTCTTAAAAATATCAAAAACATAAAAAGATTTTCTTTTTTAGAATTTTAGGGGGAGAATAGGTTTAGTTCTCAGTATTTATTACTAAAAAAAGGGGGAGGGGCAAGCAGGTAAGCTGAAAAGCAACGAAATCAAATCCAAGAAATTGATTCAGTACAATGAAAAATGATAGTACACAGGTATTGAATCGTTTGGGACACCAAAAAGATTTTCATTTTTGAGATATTGTATTGAAAGTAAAGAAAATTATAAGTCTTAAAAGTCAAAACCTAATAAGTTGAAAAATGATAGTAAGATAGTCTGTTACTATGGCTACATAGAGAAAGTAGATCTTGGGGTTGTATGTCCATTATATGATGTGTTAGTACATTCAACACAATAGACTAGTAGACATCATTGGTGAATCACGCAAATTAAATTAATCAACATGTTATGGGTTCTCATCTTATCCCTGGTATGCACAATCAATAAATTTCCAATTAGGAGTAAGGAGCAAAAAGAAAGCCACAAATGTGTGCAAATGACCAAAACAATGAGCAAAGCACATGACAAATATGAAACGCAATCAAGTAAATGATAAATGTTGTTGATGCGTTAAATGTATTCTAACATGTGTGCCTTTTTGCTGTGCGATGGCACTGACCTGAGGATAAGCATAACTTATATATTCTAAAAAATCATTGTTGTATGTGCCACTCTATTGTACGATGGCACTGACCTGAGGCTTAGCATCTCTTTAAATACTCTTAGAACAGTTTCTTCTTGGCAAAAACCCATAGACCGCTCAAAAATCTCCTAAGTAATGTTTATTACCATATAAGTGTGGGATCCACAAATACTTGTTGAACCAATACACCTAAATAATCACCAATGTGTGTCTAAAAAATCTGTGTATGGATTTAAGTGGACAAACATACTGACAATCATCATTGCTGCAACTCTCGATGTTCAAAATCAACGTGTGTTATACAACATCTCTAGCATGATTTCCTGATAGTGCTTTTGACTCTTAGATGAATAAGATTCTGTGAATTGTAAATATATTGTTCTCTATTATTGATATAAATACAAAACGTCCTAAATGATTGCATGTTTATGCCTGTCTGATTCCATGTGAATCTTTCTAGAAACGATGTTAATGCTTGAAGCTGTTCCGCTCAGGAGGAGAAATCGTTTAATTGAAGTTAAAATGTTTTTAACCTTCTTAAATAAAATACAAAAATATGTCTTAATTTAGTTTCATTTCAAGTTTTTCCTGTTTTAGTTATGTGTGTATTGAGTCGTTGTCGGACTCTATAACCGACTGAACTCTATGAATGTCACATAACGAACCGAACGTTAATTGTGAAAGGATTGTTTTTGAAAGATGAAAGGATTACGTCTGAGGTGATCAAATGGTTTTCATTTAAAAGGATCAGGTTTGAGTTTATCAAATGGTTTTCATTTAAAAGGATCACGTCTGAGGTGATTAATTGGTTTTCATTTAAAAGGATCACGTCTGAGGTGAGCAAATGGTTTTCATTTAAAAGGATAATGTCTGAGGTGATCAAATGGTTTTCAATTAAAAGGATCATGTCTGAGATGATCAATGGTCTTAATGTCAATTATCAAAGAGAAGTATGTGAAATAGTGAGCCAAAGGAAGTCAAATCCATAACTATGACCCAATCGCACAATTTGACCATAAGTATGGGCCAGTCACACGATTGGACCATACGTATGGGCCAATCACACGACTAGACCTCAAGTATGACTCAATCGCATGGCTGGACCTCAAGTATGGCTCAATCGCACGACTAGACCATGAGGATGGCCGAGTCGCACGATTGGCAAACTCAGAATGAACCAATCGTGTGATTGGTTGAATGCGTATAGGTTAGTTGTACGACTGAACCTCAGTCGCACATATGAACCATGCGTATGCGTCCTGTCGCACGACTGAAACTGAAATCAGTATAAAAGGAGGTCAGTTGGTCGTAACCCTACACTTTATTTCAAATTCTCTCAAATACCCGGTTACATAGAGGACCCCTTTTTTGAATTTTTCTTTCCGAACTCACCTGATTTCTTGTTGCTAACTGATATACGTTTATCTATAGGTACAGTCAAGATAAAATCAGGATACATGAATACATTAAATCAATCAAAAGTTTGCGAATGATATAAAACTTAAACCGAACCAAATAACTCTAAAATTGGACCTTTAAATGGACTTAAAAGTGAACTTAAAAGATAACAGGTGTAATGACTAGTCTTGGCGCCTCTAATGACTTTAATCTTGATATGAATATAGCTGCTTTGACAAAGATTCAAAATCTCGGACTCGCACAGTATGGATGAAACTGGACATACTGATGAACTTCAACCGCACGATTGAATCATACACCTGATTCAATTGCACGATTGACTCAACCGGTGATTCAGTCGCACGACTGGCTCAACCGCATGTCATGACACACGACTAAGCTCAGTCGGTTGCTCAATCGTACAATTGAGTTCAGTCGTATGGTTCAATCATAGGATTGAACCAGTATGATATGATCTGTTCAAACTCAAATGTTCCTTCTTGTGAACAGGTCTAACATGTTTGTTGCTTGTGTTGCAGTGAAATGGCTAATAGATGGACTATGAGTACTAAGCACAACATCTGTGCTTATCTCAACACGACTTCCCAGAATGCTGCAGAGTTTGTTGGGATTATAGAGTTCCTATGCCGATCCAGGATATACCAAGCTAACTCGACTCCCTGCACACCATACCGTTCTTTACATCAGGCATTCTAGGAGAATGTTATAGTTGACAGATCTATCGATCCTTTCAGGATCTGGAACTATATCTTTGGGCAGGACATAGATATAGGTGAGGACGATTCGAGGAGGATATTGGATTTGGGAGATGACATGAATTATCCCACCAAGCTACATCCCATGAAGGTTAGGGGATGCTTTCTACGACTTAAGTATGCCGGTGACATCAATGCCGGTGTGCTTAATAAGAGCAACATGTGCCCTCCTTTCAAGTATCTAGCACATGTGATTCTGAAGTGCATAGCCTCATGACGCAGTGGTTTTGACGAGATGAGCGATCAGATACAGAACACGTTTGTTGCATTAGTACTGAACCACCCGTTCAGTTTCTCCAAGATATTCTTCAACTACTAGAAGGAGAACATCAAGGCCAAGGGAAAGGAAGGATTTTGCATGTATCCCCGATTTTTGTAACTAATCCTTAGTGAGAAGCTACCTAACCTGCCCAAGCTTAAGGATGATGAGGTGTTATTGGAGGTGATGGATGACACGACTTTAGGCAGGATGAAGGTATACAAGGGAAAGCGGACTAAGCCCCCAGTGAGAAGGTTGTTCGGCCATCTTGTGAATGTTGATTATGTAGCGCCGTCCAGGAAGAAGTGGTGTCATGATGATAGTGACTCGGATGTTGAGCACGTCTTGATTCCTGGTGATGACAAGGATGATGATGATAATGACCAAGATAAGGGTCATGGTGGTGGAGATAAGGGCTCGAATCAATCCAGAGCCACTGACACATCTACTGTCCAACCACCACCTCATTAGGGTGGTTCGTCTGCTACTGGAAGGTCTAAGCAAGCTGCCATCCACCAGGACTTCCTGATCAGTGAGGATATCAGGAACTTTGATCTAGAGGAAGAAGATGATGATTCTGAAGAAGAGCCTCTAGTGAGACAGGTTGGTAGCAAATGGGTAGCTACTGATACGGGAATGGAGGTGGTTGGTACCCACCAGGCTCAATCAAAGGGTGTCGATACTGAAAAGTGTGATCCATCTTATACACTTGACCAGCCAATCAGCCCAGGGGGAGCCCCAATTGCTAAGTGTTCTAGGAGGAAGAAGATGGCCAAACCCTTTGGAAAGAAGGGGAAACGCCATAAGATCATCTTGTTCAGTTCTTCCACCACCACTACCACTACCACCACCACTTCCATTACCACCATCCCAGCCACTACCACCACCACTGCCATTACTACCATCCCAGCCACTACCACCGACATACCCACCACCATACTTACACCCACATCTTCCTCACCCTCAATACCCAAAACCACACCTCCACAAACCACTCCTATCCCCATACCTGTATACACCACATCTACAACCACCCCAACCATCTCCCAAGCCAGAACTTCTACCCAAATTCCACCTCTACAAAGCACTACTCTACCCACTATTAAGTTAGAGGAACAGCTTGCGAGCCTTAACCGGCTAGTTCTCAAGCTCTTGGCGACTAATGATCTTTAGGCCAACCGAATGAGGTAGTTGATGGTTGTGAATGCAGAACAGGGCAAGCAAATTGCCAAGCTTACAGAGAAGAACAAAGCCTACGAGCGGGCTTTAGTTCGAGCTCACAATGCCCTTAAAGCTCAGAATGAGCTTGTTCTTGCATCCATAAAGAAGATTGAAGATCTGGAAAAGAAGAATAAGAGGATTATGATGAGGATGAAAGGTAGGAGGGAGGAGACCTTAAAGATTAAAGGAGATGGAGATGATGGTGATGATGATGATGATTCCAGTGATGAGGAATCTGATGATGAGGGTGATGAGGAGGAGGCTGGTGACAGTGGAGAGGAGAAAAAGAAAGGAGATGGTGATGATGATGAGCCTTAAGGTGATGCGAATGCATCCACCTCAAATCAAGCTGTTAGGGAGAGGCATACTAAGAAGAATCAAGATCAAGGAGCTTCTTCCTCTGCTCCTTAAGTAAAAAAAAGGGCGTACCTGGTGCTGCAAAGAGCTCCCGCGTTTTCGCAGGGTCCAGGGAGGGTCCGTCCCATTTAAGGGAAGATGTACGCGGTCTTTCCCCCATATTTTTGTGGGGAGGCCGTTTCCACGGATCGAACCTGAGACCTTCGGTCCCTTAGGAACAGCTTTTACCACTGCGCCAAGGCCCGCCCTTAAGTAGATGAGCCTTAAAAGAGAGATCAAAGTAATAATTAAGAATGTTTATGTTATTCTGAATCTTTTGTAATTGAAAGTTGTATTACATTAATGTAAATTATGATAATTTATGTATAGTGCCTTGATGATTCATTAATGTGTGTTGTGTTGATTATTCTATCAAACAGGTGAAACTCAACAGATCGATGAATACGATGTCGCTCCCCTTCAGCAAATCAAATCTCAACTTACAATGATTCTTGATTTGTAAGGGATTGTTAGACGATCTATGAGTTACACTCCAGAAGAGGGGGAGATCATCCATGATATATCAGATGAACAGCTCACAAAATGCTCAGACTCAATCCTGATGAGATAGTTAAAGATGCTCCTGAAGTGGATGTTGTTAGTGATGAGGAGTTACAAGGACTGGGTGATATAGAGATAGAGGATGTCATGTCAGATCATTATCCTTAGAACACTGAGCTTGATGGAAATGTTATCCTAGAATTGGATGAGACGTTTGTCAGTGATGCATTTGACAAGTTTGATAAGAAAGCAACTGAGAAAGAAGAGTCAGAAGGTAAAGCTCAAGCTGTTGATGCTGATATGGAACTAAAGAAAGCTGAATGGGCTGCATGTTTAGCAGACATGAAAGCTTAGAGAGAACCTCCAAAGCAAAATGCCTACACCAAGCTGTACAAAGTTAAGAGACATCAGAAGGTACCAGGCAAGATTATCAGCTGGGTTTATTTTAAGGACTTAGATTCTATGCTATGAATAGGGAGAAAGGGATCGAGTACTACAGATATCCATATGATCTGAAGACTCTCCCAGGATTTGAGTTAAACAGACAAGCAAGCCTAGATCTGTTATATTCCAACCCGAGGAAAATGTCAGGATGGTTTGAGATGGCATTAAAGAAAGAATACCACATGACATGGGTCAACTTCAAACCTCAACAACCGAGGAGGTTTCTTTATAAAACTGAGGTTGACTCGATCTCTAGAAGAAGGAAGGTGGTGTTGAAGTTGAGACCTCCGAGGACAATGCCAAAGATTCCATTGAGGGAAATGCCACAGGATTTCAAGAGCATGTGCAGAGTGTTATACAATAAAGTAAACTAGGAAGGGGAGTTTGTTGATACATGGTGTCCCTAGTTTATGTACTTAAATGTCTATGTCTTTCATTTCTTACACATATATAATACAAGAACTTAATGAAATGTGATATGTGTTTGGATGTTTATTTATTTTTGATTATATCATATTCTTATAGTATTTATTATCATACATATGAAGGAACATTATATATAGGTTTGAGATTGTTGTGCATAGTTTTGAGTCAATAATGATTCAGAAATTTATTCGACTTACTCTTGTGGTTATTCATGCTTATGGACCATGCTCATGGACCAGACGCATGAATGAACTATACTTATGGACCGGTCGAATGACTAAACCAGGTGAATGGATCAGTCGTATGACTAAGACATAAGATTGACTCAGTCGTACGACTGAACCTTCAGTCATGCGTATGAATCAAACGCATGACTCAGTCGCATGACTGAACCATGCAAATGGCTCAGTTGTACGACTGAACACTGAAACCTATAAATACCACATAATTCGTGGAAAAATAAAACACTATGAATATTATCATACACTAGCTGTCCTGAGCATCCTAGTTCGTCCATCCAACATCAAAGTTCATCCTGATCGATTTCTAGTCATTCTTAACATTTGTTTAATTGTTAGATCAATTAGGTTGTCATTCTCACTGATTGGATCGCAAATCAAATAGAATTCCGTACTATTTGACCTGGTTTCACATTGAATCGGTTAGTACTTTGTACATACATGATCCTAACAACTAACATGTTTTTACCCCCTCAACTATCTCTTAATTGATGACTAACTTTCTTCCTCCTCCTGCCACCATAAATCAGAAGAAAAAGAATGATTCATCTAAGAGAGCGGGATAGCCTGTTTTCACCAAGGCTCTATCCACAGATGCGATAATATGTAACAATGATCTTTATGCTTTGATTAGACAGGTAAAGGAGTAGATGGATCAAAAAACAAGGACCAACATGAATCTGTTCGAGGAGATAGAGGGGCTTAAAAAATCAAAGTGAACAGTGGAGGATGTCACTCCCTTGATCCTAAAAAATCTCAGCTATAGCCCCTGCAGAGCCTTCAAGTGTTCAATATTAGGGATCCTCATCGGCATACCCTGCAAGGTCCGTGATCATGCAAGAACCTATTACTCATCCTTCATCAGGGTCCTTATTTTCTCTGCAAGCTAGGTATCCTTGATTGCATTCATATGGGAGCATGGAGGCATATCCTCAAGGGTCAATGAAGCAGAATTCTCAAGGATACTCCATGCTTCGGGAGACCATGATGTAGACTCCATAACTATACATAGCATCCTCCAGCTTAGGATCCGCGAGTCAGTACCGGTTGAATTCCTCCAAAGTACATCAGGGTGACTTCATCCCAATATAGACCTATGCTACAGTTGAGCCAGCCACAAGCTTTGGGTACCCTAGTTATCGGGGTCATGGATCCTTAAGGATGCAACATCCTCATATCGATGAAAATTTAAATACTGTGCCCTTTACTTCTAACCCACTAGTGTCGCTGGGAACGGGTATGAATACAGACATTGCAAGGGAAATACAAAAATTGAAGGTTATGATATGTAACATTCTTGGTAAAAGGCCAATTACTAAAGTTCCTGTCGAGACCTATATACGATGAAGAAATCCTCAAGAAGTTCAAAACACCAAGCATGAAACTATATGATAGAACTACGGATCCAGAGGAACATGTGGCTTAGTATAGGGAAAGGATGGAATTCAATCCAATCCCTGCAAGTATTAAAGAGGCTTGCCTCTGTAAGGGTTTTGGTTCAACCCTGACAGGGCCAGCCTTGATATGGTTATTCAAACTCCCCGATAACTCTATAACCTCTTTTGCTCACTTAATTAACTTGTTCAATAACCAAGTTTCATGTAACAAATCCTTTGAGAAATTGACAGATGATCTATACAGAGTAACATGGCACATTAATGAATCTCTTAGAGATTACATAACTAGATTTAGCTAGGAAGCTCTGGATATCTCTTAAAGATTGCCCATTCTATGATGATCTCTTCATGAACCATACAAGAATCTCGATGATGTCCGCAACCGTGGTATAAGATTTATCAGGCTCGCAGAAGATAAAAAGATCCATGAAAGGATCAAATTTCCGAAATACGAGAAGCCAAATAGGAAAGCAGATTCTCTTCGCAAGTAGTATCACCCCAAGCCATACTCTAAGCATGATAACTCGTATGTTAATGCGGTGGAGGAAGATGAAGACAACAAAGAGTATCCTAGATGTGACATCCGGTAATTTTCCGTTATCAAACTCCGTTAGTTCCGTTAAGTCTTGCATACACGTGTCGTAAGCACACACTAGTTTTCGTTGAACGTTGGTGACCTAATAATAATAATCAATGATAAACAATGATAATATAATTAATAATGTTGATTATTGGTTGTGATTATGTGATTTATGAATTTATAGATTTTAACTATTTATTTTGTAAAATTTACACGATAACATGACTATGTGTTATATATATATTCCTATGTGTTGTATGACTTATTGTAAATGTTTATGATTATAATTATTGATTAATAATACTTGTAATTTGTAGTTAAAATTGTTAAAAAATGCTAAAGATATTAACTTTTACAAAAGTTGGTTAAAAGAGGGGGTTTATATGCAAAAATCTATTTATGTTAAGATGAAAAATCCCAACCCTAGCCTCCCACAACCCAATTTCGGCAACAAGCAGCCCCAAACCCCTCATTATTTTTGAAATTGAACAAGAACAAGCACATACAAGTCAATTTTGATTAGTTCCAAGTGGTTGCAAGGTGTTAGCAAGTCTAATTCTTGATTTCTACACGTTTAAAGGTTAGATTTCATCAAGTTTTCATAATTTTTATTCATGATGAACCCTAGTTCGAAATTGATGATGATAATATGAAATTGATGATTGTTAGATGATTATATGATGTTAGTTAGGTTGTATGAATGTTGAATGATGTTGATTTTGCAAGAAATCTAGGGTTTGATCATCTAGTTCATACATCGCCATAAGAGGAAACTTTTTGATCTTGGAATTCAGGATTTGATGATGCTAAGATGTTAGATGTAATGCTTAGATGGTAGTTTAATTGAATTGTGCAAGAAAATCCATGAAATTGAGATGTTGATCATGACTTACTAAAAGTAGAAACTTTTGTGTATGATGTTTAGGAATTTGGATGTTTTGGTGATGATCATCATGTTAGAATGAATGTTACGAACTTGATTAGGTATATTATTAATGAAATTATGATGGAATTGGATGCTAAATCACTTTTGGGTATTACTTTCCCAAAAGGGACACTTTATTTTTTATGAACTTTGGATTATGATGAGTAGG
>BJCN01198303.1:0-10000 GCA_018326445.1 Flaveria brownii
AAAAAAAAACGGGCAAAACCGGTTTGGAACCGGGTTTTTTGAACCGGTTTCTAAACCGGGTTGGTTTGGAACCGGTTTGGAACCGGTTTGGGCCAAAAAATGAAGAACCGGTCCGGAACCGGTGGTTTTTTCCGGGTTTGAACCGGTTTGGGGGTTTTCCGGGTTGAAACCGGTTTCGGGTCGGGTCGGGTCGTCGGGTCGGTTCGTGAAACCGGTTTTGTTGTGCACCTGAACTTCAGCTTAACCCGTGGGTTTACGACTACGTTTTGTCTCTATTTTTCACAATTATACGCCCCCACCGCAATACGAGAGTGTTAATACTAATTTATGCATAAAAAACTACCAACCATTTGGTTGAATGGTAGTTTTATGACTTCCTCTAGATAAGGTTGTGAGTTCGAGTACTACCGCAGTGGACCTTCAGATAAGGCCCGAGTTTTATCGCAGTGAGCCTTCAGATGACGGGTTTTCCGGAATTAATGGTTGATGGGCTTGTGTATAGATATATAGGATATCTTTTCGCTATTAAAGAATGCCGTGTAGTCAGGCTTTTATTCGTTAGCCGCTCATAAAATTTATACCTAAAAATAAACCATCGTAAATGAAAACTTTGGAGTCATCCCACGTTTCTACGGAGCCGACGGCTAAATTTACAAATTCATCCGGAAATGCCGTACAGCATGATTCTACATAGAATGTTTAGTTTTTTAAGTTATTTTTTTTATCAACAACAAAAAGAAGCCTTATACTTTCTTAAACATAATAATCTCAACTATCGTTTTTGTACAAATCATATTCTTTTTTAGACTTAACAATGGGATCATTCTTTCCTAATTTAACTTAGAAAAAAAAAACACCTTCATCACTACCATATTTCCCTTCACGTCCGTCTGCCCCGAAAAAATTAGACTTCTCACGACCTCTATCATTATCACGTCTTCCCTACACCTACACGTAACTTTTCTCACCACTCGTTATATCTCTTTCACACGAAAAACTCACATATTAATGTCGAAGATGATTTTATAATTATTTGTGGAATCTTATAAAATTACAAGATACCTTATCAAATTAATGAAATCCAAATTAGAATAACGTCAAAAGAGCATCAATTTCATAGTATTCAACAAAGATCCATTTGTTTTTTTTCTTTATAAACATCTCACCCCTCTCTCTCTCTCTACAACAAAATTAATTAGCACTTTCTCTCTCATCTCTAACCTCTAATGGAAGCTCTAATCACACCATTATCATCCCCTTCACTTTCACTCCCTCTGAAACATCATTCATCTTCCATTTCACCATTAACAATCCACCCATTCTTCTATCAAAAACCCCACAAGAAGCATAGTTGCAGAGTCCCAAACAGCAAATATGGCAATTTTCTTGATTTGATCCCAGAAAACAAATCAACTCCCATCAATTATGACCTCAATTGGCTCGACCCGTTGCATAAAACCCGGCTGGACGTCATCATAATTGGCGCTGGTCCAGCCGGGCTTTGTCTGGCTGAACGGGTCGCTGAACAGGGGGTCCGGGTCTGTTGTGTAGACCCGGACCCTCTTTCTATGTGGCCTAATAATTATGGGTCATGGGTTGATGAGCTATCAAGCTTGGGTCTTGATTATTGTTTTGATAAAACATGGCCTATGGCTTGTGTGCATATTGATGATCATAAAACTAAGTATCTTGATCGGCCTTACGGTCGGATTAATCGAAAGATTTTGAAGAAGAAATTGATTGAAGGGTGTGTTTCAAATGGGGTTAAGTTTCATAAAGCTAAAGTGTGGAAGATCAATCATCAAGAATTTGAATCTTCAGTTGTTTGTGATGATGGGAGTGAGTTTAAAGCAAGTTTGATTGTGGATGCAAGTGGTTTTGCAAGTTCTTTTGTGGAGTATGATAGGCCTAGAAACCATGGGTACCAAATTGCTCATGGGATTCTTGCAGAAGTTGATGAACACCCTTTTGATCTTGACAAGATGTTGCTCATGGATTGGAGAGATTCGCACTTGGGAAACGAGCCGAATCTACGGGTTGGAAATTCGAGGTTCCCAACCTTTTTATACGCGATGCCGTTTGATTCGAATCTTGTGTTTCTTGAAGAAACCTCTTTGGTTAGCCGGCCGGTTTTGTCTTACAAAGAGGTGAAATCAAGAATGGTGGCGCGATTAAGGCATATGGGTATTAGAGTCAAGAGAGTGATAGAGAATGAGAAGTGTCTGATCCCGATGGGTGGGCCACTGCCAGTGATTCCTCAGCCCGTGATGGGGATTGGCGGAACTGCTGGACTGGCCCACCCATCAACAGGGTATATGGTGGCCAGAACACTAGCCCTGGCTCCACTCTTGGCTCAATCAATTACTGAGTGTCTTGGTTCAACCAGGATGATCAGAGGTCAACCGCTTTATCACAGAGTGTGGAACGGATTGTGGCCTATTGAACAAAGAATAACAAGAGAGTATTACAGATTTGGGATGGAGACGCTTTTGAAGCTTGATTTGAAAGGAACAAGAAGCTTTTTCGATGCTTTCTTCGACTTGAGTCCAAAGTATTGGCATGGGTTTTTGTCATCAAGATTGTCACTTATGGAACTTGCTATGTTAAGCTTGTCATTGTTTGGGCATTCATCAAGTTCATCAAAGTTTGATATTGTTACAAAGTGTCCTGCTCCTTTGGTCAAGATGATGGGTAATCTAGTAGTAGAATCCATTTGATTTTGAGCCAATTGCTAATAAATGGTTATGCAGATGAATGTTGCATTGAGTTGGGTTTTCTAGTTATTAGTTGATCTATATTTATATTTGTAAACTTTAATATGATTCTCTTTAGTGTCTAAAGCATAATCAAATGAAAATTTAGAGAAGTGGTTGGCATAACCATAGTATAAAACTTAGGAGGAAAAAGAAAAGGATTACAAAAAAGAGTTTTGACCCATTTACTAATGAACTAGTAATTGAGTTGTATACGTCTCAAACGGGTTAACAAGGTAAAGTTTTAAAACTTCACTGAAATGAAACGGGTCAAATAGTTTGTACGCGTCAAACACTAGCCATTTAGAAAGTTCGATTGGAGCAATTAGGGGATCAAGAACACCTAAATTCGCTTTATGTTGATTGATTCAACGCCGGAGAAGCTTGTTCTTGCTTGATATGTATTGATAAAGGATTGTTGCGCATTTGTCAATTACTCATCCAATATAACACGCGATTAGATATGGTAATTTTAACTTATTTTTCTGAACACGTATCAGTTCTGATTGTCTGTAATTAGCAATAGATAAAAAGGCTAAAATGTTTAAAAAGAACAACTCAAACGGGTCAAAAGTCATCCTAACATTTTTTTTAAATGTTCACAAGCTCTCAATCAATTTTTATTATACAATTACTATTTTTAAATACAACTTTGTCACTTTATTACAAGCTGATTATCAGATTCTAAAAATTCACAATTATTATTATGATAATCAAGATCCAAACACCAAAATTTTTCTCATAATATTGAAGTGGAGCAAGTTGCCAACAACTCCTTTTATTATGTAACCAATCCATCATATCTAATTCTATATACAAGCATAAATATCCCAACTCCCTTAGTCTTTTAAGTTGAAGCACAACAGCTTCTATGGATTCAAGTCACTCAACCAAAGAAGGTGGCGACACCCCAATCGCGATGACTGACTCTAAGTCATCGAAGGCGGCACCTCCTCCTCCTCCCGTGGCGGCTACCACCAAGAAAACCGCCAAACAACCGCTAGTTTCAAGATGGAAGAGAGGTCTAGGCATTCTTGACTTCATTTTAAGGATATGTGCCATTGGTGCTGCCCTTGCGGCTGCTACCGCTATGGCCACAACGAGCCAACAACTCCCCTTTTTCACCCAGTTTTTTCAGTTCAAAGCCGACTATGACGACCTCCCTACTTTCACGTAATCCCATAGCTAGTTTGGTAATTTCACATATCGTACGTTTTCTCCTAGACAAATATATTTTGTTATTTTTATGTAGGTTTTTCGTGATTGCAAACGCCATGGCGGGTGCTTACTTAGTGCTCTCGTTACCATTCTCTGTCGTGTGCATTGTTCGTCCACATATCATGGGAGCTAGGTTGATGCTTCTTATTTTCGACACTGTAAGTCATATTACATAGAAGCTGTTGGTTGACAGTTTAACCAGTTGAATCAACGAGCCATACTGTGGTTCATGGTTGGAACAAAATTTTCATTTTTAAACTTTTTTTTTCCTTCTAAAATCTTTTCTATTGGTTCACTTGATCATTTACAACTTATGACACTTCTCAACTTTTAAATCAAAATTAATATAACTGAACCGGTTCAATGACATGTCATGTTATTAAAACATAAATTAATCAAATGATCTTTATTCATATAACAGTCTTGTTTTATCCAACTTTGCATACCCAGATTGCAGTGCCACTGGTGACTGCTGCGGCGTCAACGGCTGCATCCATCGTCTACTTGGCACACAACGGCAACTCAGACGCGAATTGGGTGGCGATTTGTCAGCAGTTTGACGACTTCTGCCAGCGTGTTAGCGGCGCTGTGGTGGCTTCATACATTGCAGCACTCGCTTTTGTAGTGATGGTTATAGTATCTGCGGTGGCTCTACGGCGGAAGTGAAGACTGTGTGGATAACATGTATATGTTAATGAGTCGTTTTTCAGTTTGTTCGTCGATGGATATAATATTATTGTTAAAATAACTTTGGGCTGTATAGGTAGATGGCTTAAAAATAAAACATTGAAAATATATGTAGCAAATAATAAAGCCCCCTTAATTGGTTAAAAAAAAGAACATGGTGTAAACACGGGCCACTATATTTTTAATAAAATCGAACAAGAAAAATCAAACCATACTAGATGTAGGTTAAAAAAAACGTTTTCTTGATGCCAAAATCAAACAAGACGAAACATACAAATCCCTAAAGGAAAAAAAAAACATACAACGAACCAATAACATGTGCGGATGAATCGTTGCAATACCAAAACTGAACAAGAACTTCAGAATCGAAGAAGAAGAAGAAGAAAAATTGCGACCTCTGTTGTTTGGTTCTCAATGTCGAACAAAGAAGCCGGATGCAACCATCATTTGGTTGTCAGCTGTTTAGGTCCGTTCTTTGAATCGTAAGTTGAAGAGTGTTAAATAGATAATGTGAACCGAAAAAAGAAAATATGTAATTTATTTTTTGACTTGTGTAATTAAGAGTTTTAGTAAAGAATAAATATGAAAAATAAATAAAAACCCTCCACTTTGGTGACTCCATGAGCTCATAAACAAAAAGTGGTATGTTTTAATTTGATTCGGTTACCATTTTTCAGTGACTTGCACAGATTAAAACCGTTGACCACAGTTTAACTAATGATTTAACTTAAAAAACCGTTATAACAGACCATAAACACCGTTAAGATCTCCATTAGATTACCCATTACTTATTTAGTAACTTTGATCATATACTCATGATTAGAAAAGTTGTAATTATATAAAGAAAATATACTCTTTTATTGAGTGCAACTTCACCACAAGTTATGAAAACAAATAGGCCAAATGCAGGCTTAAACTCTAAATCTAATGATCTGTAAGATCAGTCACAAACATATGCAGAATGATAGACGCCGAGGCCGAACACAATATTTCCAAGATTCGAGTCGCACAAAAGTATTATTGCATATTATTTGTTGATACCTAAAAGTCGCTATGAACATAATAATAATACTGCTGGCTGCTATTCGATAAAACGACACACGAAAAAGTGTTTTCTTATTCAGTAGCCTTGCCTTTGCGCCTGCTGCTGGTTTCAAGAAGATAACAAACCATGGAATCAACATCATCTCCAAATATGCTGTAAGCTTCCATTGCCTGCACATAACTGAACCCCATTGACAGCACCATTTGCATACTGTTGCATAACACTGAGCCTTCTGAACCCTTGCTTTCACTTCCTGATGGCCCTGCAAAGTACATTTCATTCAACTTCACTGACAAAAAAATGCTCCCTTTCTTGTGCAGATGGCGTATTCAACCCATTTTCCTGTGAAATGGGGTGATTTCGATTGTGTTTTTATCTCTAATAGGTCAATTGGGGCTTGAAAATCAGTCAATGTGTACTTATAACAGAATTTAAAAACCCTCTTAGCTCATTATTTGAAAGGGTTAACTGGCTGGTACAGTTCTCTCTACTTTCATACTTTTTCTGTCAATGTGCACTGTTATCAGAAGAACAAAAGAACCAAAACAAAAATAAAAAAAGCCTCTTAGCTCATTATTCGAAAGGGTTTAACTGGCTGGTACAATTCTCTACTTTTGTTCTTATATGAGTTTGGGTGCCTTATTAAATTACATGCAATGGGGTCACTAACTTATGGGTTACTAACTGAAAGTGAGCGGTTAAGCAGGCCACTATGTACATGTTGGTAATGGTTTTTTTGTCACTATTGATCATTAAGTGACCTGTTTGACCAATCATCCTAAGTTTAGGCGAGATCACTACGAAAAATAAAAATAGTATAGCATTCCAAACAGAGAAATAAGATGAAAATAAAGAACCATACGTGGACAATTAACCCTATTCAGAAATTAGATGAAAATAAAGAACCATACGTGGACAATTAACCCTATCAGAAATTAGATTATAGTTGATATAGTATAGCTTTTGTAAGAGTAAACTACATTTCTCTTCTACGGTTCTAACCTTTGAAGGTCTTCGAAAAAATGATCCCGTCTTTTAATTATAAGAGTAAACTACATTTTTCTTCTATCCTTTGAAAGTCGACGAAAAAATAGTCCATTGTCTTCTAATTTTAAAAATGATCTGCATTTTTCTTAAATCCTTTAAAAATCTTAAAAAAAATGGTCTCGTCTTTTAATTTTACCTTTTCTTTCCATCCATTGTAGAATTTCAATTGCAACACTATTGTCCAAACTCAATTGGAAAATGACCAAACACCCTTTTGTAGTATGCTCTTTTGTAATCATATTTTACACACTAATTGCCTATAAATTTTTGATAAAGTTGGAGAAAAAAGTGATTCGGGTAAACCTTCAACCCACACACAAAATTACTCATCTTGACATGAACCCATTGCAAGACCCGACTGTTTTTCTGCCTCTAAATCCGTGGCAACACAAGATTCACTATAGATCGGAGTAGAGAAGAAAAAGGGAAAAGAGAAGATACTTACTGCCTCCAGAAGACGATGGTTCAGCATCAGATGTTGAAGATTCTCTTAGACCCAGTTGCTGCTTAAACTTGTCATTTGACATATACTCAGCCCGTGAAGCTTCCATCACCATACGCTCAATTTCTTTCTCAGTTAATTCCACGTCAGAGCAAAATCGGGCCTCTGCTAAAAGAGCCTGTATTTAATCTACTAGTTAGAACATTATCTAATAATGAGGACAGTTAAGATTAATACTGCAGTAGGCCAGTAGTAAATCACATGAATAATTACATTATCGATCTGTTGATCTTGTTGAGCTTTAATTGCAGCCTTCACTTGATCTTTGTCAACATTTGCCTAATAAACCAAAAGCACAAAGATATATAAATGTGATTATGTGAAAAGCTGAAACAAACCAATTAAGATATGCAAATATGAACTGAACTCACCCCTTGCAGGGAGCTAAAACCGAGCCCAGCACCTATGGTCAACCTACGCGGGTCAACAAGAGAATTATAGTGGTTGCCATGATGATAACTTAACCGGATCGGAGGTGTGTCTGTATTATAGCTCCCATGGAATATGTTTATTGGCTCTGTATTTATCACATTTTGCAAGTCAAATGCCAAAAGGTCAAAAGTTGAAAAAAACTTAAGCAAGTATAAAAAGATAACATGAGAAACTGGTAATTAATATACCGGTGCTATACGAATATATATGAATAGGCCGGTTGTACATTTCAGATAATGCTTGAATCTCAACATTGTTCCCATAGACCTACATCCGTAAATGGTCAACTATAATTGTGTTATATTGTATTTAATTAATGAAAAAAAATGCTTAAAGCAAGAATAGCAGCTGGATATATGGTTCGGCAATAATGCAAATTTACGTACCTTGTCCCTTCTTTTCCTCTTGCAATAAGAAGTGAAACCTTCTGTTATAAACTGAGAGAAGTGGTCTCTCTCCCGTTCCTGGATGAACGACTTAGTAGGTTATATAAACCACAAACCCTATCTTGCAGATAATAAAATTATTTTATATGTGGAACACAATAATAGCTTCATAATAAAATAATAATAAATGACGGTAATTATATGATATATGTTTGGGTGAGTGTTTTTACGAATTCTGATTATTCCAATAGATAAAATGAACAAAAAGAACACTTTTGAGAAAATAGGTGAGATATCTTCTAAAACGAAAGTAGAAGTCTCTCGAATTATGTTAAAAGAAAGGTACTTTTATTTCACCCTTAAGACCTTCAATAATTATTTTTGCTGCAGCCTGTACGAAGCCAATTATCTAACAGAGTATTTGACTTATAAACAATCAGACGGTCTTAAAGCAGAATCCGGTCATTCAAAAACTGATAAACTAATTATTGAGACTCATGATCACAATTATCATATAATAACTACATTATTTAGTTCTTATGAGGCAGCTTAATCATTCTCTCTTTAAGATACAAGTAAGAACATGCCCTACATAAATTTCGTCATGCCTAATACCAAAAACTAAAACATATCAGGCAGCTTAGTCATTCTCTTTAAGATACAAGCAGGAACACGCCCTACATAAGTTTCATCATACCTAATACCAAAAACTAAAGCATATCATGTTTTAATTTTTATATTCAGTTTTGAGATGTCTGTTTGTAGCACATCTTGTGTTGCTTTACTATGTTTATATTTACAGCAAAAGACTTACAACAGTTCAATGTATGAATATAGTTATTGAATTTCACATTAGAACCAAAGAAGCATTACAATTTAGATGTCACTTGAATATGAGAAATACAAAAGAAACTAACGTACCATGTAGTCTATGCACATTTGTCTAGCCAAATCATATGCTTCAGAATCACCATAAACTTGATCTGCAACAGCACGAAACAAACAATTCCCATCTTCCAGCATTCTTTTAACTTCATAACCTTTTGTGCGTCTAATATCGATCTCAAATTGACGCTCCCTTTCCTGAGAGAAAATCATTTATATTTTTAAAAAACTAACTGCCAAAGAGAACTCAATCACGTCTTAGTATTTTTGGTACAAAGATTTTCAAGGGAAGTTACACAAAAGTCAAAACCTAAGGGGGTGTTTGCCAAAAAACAAGTTAACCATGTCTAATATTTTTAGCACAAAGATATCCATGTCTGAAATTTTGATAATCACATAATTGTTTTCGAGTGTTTAGCAGATTCTAATCATTTGAGAATTAACAAGTAAAGGGCGTCTGGAATTGCTTATTTAGACATCTTATACTTATGCTTATAAGCAGAAGCAGATAATTAACTGTAACATCTTATGCTTATGCTTATAAGCAGAAGCAGATAATTAACAGTAAATCCACAAACAAATAGTTGGTTTAAACTAAGCAATCCCAAACTGCTTATTGGAAACAACTTAGACAAGCAGATAAGCATAAATACTTTTCTTCATCCAAACACCCACTGCTGTCTATCCACTTTAAACAAAACTAAATACGCAGATAAGCTATTTAACTATACAATCCCATACACCCCCTAAAACTGGTCTATGAATGACCAAATAATCAGGAGTACTTAATCTGCGGCTACTCCTAATTCCTAATAATGAAACACCCCCTATTTGACACCTTCACAATTCAACAATCACAAAATGCAAAAACTACGAAACAATATAGATCATTTGACCCTTAATAATCATACAATGGAACAAACAAACGTTAAAAACTGGTTATGTTGCCCTTGAAAACACATTAATAAGATAATTAATTTCAAATTGCAATTTGAAACACCTGCTAAAGGTGAATATATACTAGCAATCAAAAATTTTAATGAAA
>BJCN01198306.1:1192-14629 GCA_018326445.1 Flaveria brownii
ATATATATCTTATCATTGGGCTTTGTTTAGTAAAGCTGTATTAAAGTTTGTAGTGGTCTGGACATGGCTCAATGGTTTTTGTTCAATCTTTTATTCTTGATTAATGCTTTATATGCTATTACTTTATTATGTTGTTTGCTGCAAATATTATATTTATAGCATGAAATTTTGAACCTTGCAATCTTTCAAATGTTGTCAATTTGTAGAAAGCATGTGTGTTTTATGAGAGCTACTTAAAGCATTGTTAACAAGCTCAACAATCATCTATTGCTATGAACCGACAAGGTATGTTTCGTCTGATCTTTTTCTTTATTTTACATTTCACTATAAAAGTCTTAATATGTAGTATGGATTCCTACAACATATTTTTTTCTAAACCTCCCGAAAGAGTGCCTTTTGTAGCATAAAGTCTATGATTGTATTCCACCAAGAATTTACACTAGATGAGCAATGGAAGTCATGAGATCTCCTCTGCTGTCCTTCCTTCAACCCTATGCACACACAATTCCAAATGTCAGATGCACTTATACATTCACGCATCATTAAACAGGAGGCATAATGGTCCGTTATTATTGTGTTTGTTATTTCTATTGTTTAAGAAAAGCAAAGTACAACTGTTGTCTATGCTTAGGTTTAAAGGAAGGACAGCAGAGGAGGTGTCATGACTTCTAGTGTCCACTATTGATCTAGTGCAGATTCTTGGTGGAATGCAATAATAGATTTAGCTACAAAAGGCACTCTATGGGGTTTTTTTGGAAAAAAGTATGGTGCAGGAATCCATACTAACACCAAACAATATTGTTTTGTTTTCTTACATCAAGTACAGACTGATACAGTTTGGTATAGATTATTAAATGTTACATTTTCTAAAATGTTTCATTGTATTTAGCTTCAGCACACAGTTAGTTTGTTTCTTTTCTTGTGACAGCATATTAAAGTTTAATTTTGTGTTGGTGGTGTGGGGTGGGGGACCATCCATGATGCGGGTGAGTAAATGACATCAATACGTTGTGGTGGGTTTGTTGATCCTGGATGGGAGCACGGTACTGCTCAAGATGAGAAAAAGAAGAAGGTGAGATGCAATTATTGTGGGAAAGTAGTTAGTGGTGGGGTATACAGGCTGAAGCAACATCTAGCTAGAGTATCTGGGGAAGTGACTTATTGTGACAAGGCTCCGGAAGATGTTTGTGTAAAAATGAAAGAAAACCTGGAAGGATGTCGTATTGGTAAAAAACCAAAGCAAATTGAGTATGAGGACCAGACAACATATCTCAACTTCCCACCTTGTTTTAATGATAATGGTAATGATAATGATAATGATGTTGTGGAAGAGGAACACCATACTACTGCTACTTCTGCATACAATAGCAGGAACAAAGGAAAGCAGTTGGTGGTGGTAGGAGTAGGGGGGGACAAAGGCTTAGTTATAAATATGGCTCCTCCTCCTCTCAGGTCATTAGGATATGTTGATCCTGGCTGGGAACATGGAGTTCCCCGGGATGAAAGGAAGAAAAAAGTTAAATGCAATTACTGTGATAAAATAGTTAGTGGTGGCATTAATCGCTTTAAGCAACACCTTGCCCGAATACCCGGTGAAGTTGCACCTTGTAAAAGTGCCCCTGAGGAAGTCTATCTTAAAATAAAAGAAAATATGAAATGGCATCGGACTGGAAGGAGGCATAGAAGACCTGAACCTCACAAGCAGCAAACATCGTCGTCATCAGCAGCATTTTTTATGATGCATTCAGAAAATGAAAATGAAGATGAAGATGAAGAGTATGAGCAAGAAGAAGATGATGCGAATCTACTAATTACCAGAGGAGATGGGAAAAAAAGATTTGTTGGAAGAGAAGAAGCGTCGAAGAAACCAAAATCTGAAACTACCAGTGCTCAGATGTTGGTGGCTAATAATAATAATATTAATAATAAAACATCTGGAAGAAGGGAGGAAGTCATGTCTGCGATTTCCAGGTTCTTTTATTATGCTGGAGTTCCCACGCACGCAGCAAACTCACCCTACTTCTATAAGATGCTGGAGATGGTGTCTCAATTTGGAGCGGTACCTCCCTCCAGCCTGATGCTAACCACACGTTCTCTTCAGGATGAAATCCTAACCATTAAAACATACCTTGCTGAATATAAAGCCTCTTGGGCAGTCACTGGGTGTTCTATATTGGCAGATACTTGGAAAGATGCACATAACAGGACACTAATCAACATCTTGGTTTCCTGTCCTCGGGGTTTGCACTTTGTATCTTCAGTTGATGCCACTGAATTTGTTGAAGATGCACCGGCTTTATTTAAACTTCTTGATAAAGTTGTGGATGAGATGGGAGAGGAAAATGTTGTGCAGGTAGTACATCATCATCATCATCATCATCATCATCATCATCATCCCTATTAAGATTAATTACTTATTAATAATACATTTGTTTTTTTCCCATAAAAGGTTATCTTGTTACTCATGTCTTGTGTGTGTTAACTTTGTCTAGGTAATCACGCAAAACACACCCAGTTATGGAGCTGCTGGAAAGATGCTGGAGGAAAAACGACAAAATTTATTCTGGACTCCTTGTGCTGCTTCTTGTATTGAACAAATGCTGGAAGATTTCATAAAGATAAAATGGGTGGCAGAATGTATTGAGAAAGGACAGAAGATCACAAAGCTAGTATACAACCATACATGGTTATGGAATTTAATGAAAAGAGAACACACAGGGGGACAGGAACTTGTGAGAGCATCTTTCACCAGAAATGCTTCCAGTTTTGAAACGCTACAAAGCTTGATGGATCACAGGGATGCACTAAAACACTTGTTTCAGTCCACTAAATGGTTGTCATCCCGACTTTCAAAATCCCATGAGGGTGAAGAGGTTGAAAAGATTGTAACAAATGCAACATTCTGGAAGAAGGTGCAATATGTGACAAGATCAGTGGGCCCTATTCTGGAAGTGCTTCAAAAGATCAATTACGGTGGTGATCTTGCCATGTCCATGCCATATATATACAGTGACATGCAGAAGGTGAAACTCATGATAAAAAGCAACCATGGTGATGACCCACACAAATATGGTAACCTGTGGAGCATAATAGACAATAACTCGCTCAATCATCCTTTGTATCTTGCTGCTTACTTTCTAAATCCATCCTACAGATATCGACCTGACTTTGTTCCCGTATGCTATCAGCCTAACCTACCTGCAGTTTCTTTCCTCTTAACAAACCTGCCCTTATGTTTATCTTCTTTTTTTTATCTTTTTTTAAAAATATTTATAGTATCCAGAAGTTGTTCGTGGCCTTAATTCATGCATTGTTAGGTTTGAGCCAAACAACGCAAGAAGGGTTGCAGCATCAAAGCAGGTAGGTAAAAAGCTCCTCCCTTGGTTATTTCATGCAAGTCAAGTCAATTTTATGATGGGTTTGGTGCAGCAGATTTCAGATTATAGTTCTGCAAAAGCTGATTTTGGAACTGAGTTGGCTATTAGCACACGAACTGAACTAAATCCAGGTAATATCAAAGGATGCTTCTTGTTTTAAATTAATGAGTAGATAGGGGGGTTGATCTGTTATTGACTTATTGTTATTATGTTTTAGCTGCTTGGTGGCAACAACATGGAATAAACTGCTTAGAGCTGCAACAGATCGCTGTACGCATATTGAGCCAAACATGCTCTTCTTTTGGTTGTGAGCATAATTGGAGCATATATGATGAGATGCGCAACCACAGGCACAATCGTCTGGCGCAGAAAAGATTGGATGACTTGATCTACGTTCAGTACAACTTACGACTCAAGGAACGCCAAACTCGGAAGAAGATGGCAAAGACCTCAACAGACACCCTACTTATGCAAGAGAACCTTTTGTGTGAATGGGTCGGGAAACAGCAAGACGAGGTAAAGCACACTCTTGACTCCTATTCCTTTCTTTGCAAGAAAAGTAAGAGATTTGCTTGCTTGCTGCCTGCTTATTATTTTCATTCTCAGGAGGTTTGTAGTGAAATGGAATATTATGAGAACGGGGGCTTGTTTGAATATGAACAAGAGAGTAGAAGGGGGCAGGTGACGGACATACAACCATTGGACTCTCATCCCCCTGATGAAGATGAACACGAACATGAACATGATGATCTCAATTTCCTGGACGACGAGTGAGCGAGTGAGTCTTAACTAATTAATAATGATTATAATGTTCCTTGTATTATTTGCTCACTCGTATACATATAAATCCTGTTAACAAAATGACTGTTCCTTGTGTTTTCTCCGTCCGCAAGTTTTTTTTTAAATAACTAAAAGAAATAAGTAAATGGGGAAACAGAGTTGAGAAGTCAAGTAATATATTAAAAAAAGGATTGAATCGAGAATTGCAGCATCAAATTGCTCTGCTTACAAACGGAGGACTGAATTTTGACATTACTTGTTATATTAAAATAAAAACACGACTAGTGATTAATTTCTTTTCTTTGATAATCTTTTACGCTTCTCCCAATGACTCTCAAGACACATTGTTTCTAAACACACTTTGACTCTGCTATGCACTTATAAACATACGGTATCATATATAAGCAAGCAAACAACTGGTAAAAATTTCACTTATAAAGTAGGGATGTAGAAGAGTTGGTATGAAAGCAAATCTTACCCCTTATCCTAGGCTGCTTCTAATAAAATCCTCGACTCACATACCAAAAGAGCAAGGAGGATAACTAATAATACATGCAAAGAATACCAAAAGACACCATATATCATTTACCACACTATCTTTAAAACAAAAATAGGCAAGCATCAAACTAGGTTTATAATAAAAGCACATTCATATATTCTAGACATATGACACCAAATAAATGTGTACAATATAACATATGACAAAATGGCGGAATTATAAGCTCATGTTAGTAAACAGTCAACAAATATCAATTATAAACAATATATGACACATAACGACACATAGAAAACAAAAAAGAATATAGAGACCCGAGAAATAGCTAAGCTCTATACCCTTCTATAGACAAGCTAATTGCATAATCTATAAGCCAAAAATGTTAATCCCTCATCCCATACCAATTCTATGTGACTCCCTATAAATCCGTAGCTTTAATCTAATGTCTTCAAGAACTCCTATCGCTATTCTTGTTATGGAGAGATGCAAGCCAATTAAATCTTGCCTAGTTTATTCTTCCCAAATCAGTTTTCGTTTGCATTTTGCTTCTCTTTCCGTCCACCGTGAGGCTCCCCACACTTTTCGCAGAGCTATCTCCTTTCTTCTTTTCACGTGCCCGAACCACCTCAGTCTCCCCTCCCTTATCTTATCTGAGATTCTTGCATCTAATCGGGCCTTAAAAACATCATTTGTTATCCGATCCAACCTCGTATGTCCACTCGTCCACCTTAACATTCCCATCTTTGCAACCTCCAGCTTTTGCGCCTACGTCATCTTTATCAACCAACACTCATTTCTATATAATATCGCTGGTTGAACTGTAACCTTATAGAATTTCTATTTTAGCTTTTCTAGAAATTTTTTATAGAAAAGAACACCTGAGGATGCTCTCCACTTGTACCAACCCGCTTGCAGTTGATGAGTCACATGGATCCTAAATACTTAAAACTTGCTTGTTTATTGTATGACATGGCCTCCAATCATCATCTGGATGTCTTCCTCACTGTCGCTTTTACGATGGAGGTACTTTATTTTGATAGACCGATGTGTAATCCTTTACTCATCAAGGTTGCTCTCCACTCCTCGAGCCTTCGATTTAGGTCCAACCTACTTTCTACCACTAAGACAATGCCATCCGAGAAGCAAGCACCATGGTAACATACCTTGGATCGACTTAGACAACTCATCTAGGACTATTGTAAATAGACACGAATTTAATGTCGAGTTTTGATGCAAGCCAATATGTATAGGAAAAGATGATGTGTCACCCATTGGTGTTTTGACAATTATCCTTGCACTATCGTACACATCCTCGATAGTCATAATATGTCTTTCGGGAACACCTCTACCTTCGAAAGTCCCCCAAAACACTTTATGGGCCATACTATCATATGTGTTTTCCAAGTCTGTAAATACCATTTGCAGATCTTGCTTCTTTCCCTATACTTCTCCGTAAGTCTTCTAAGAATGTGTATAGCTTTTGTAGTCGATTTCCCTGGCATAAAATCAATCTGGTTTTGGAAATTTGTGTTTCCTTATTCTTGCCTCAATCACCCTCTCCTATAATTTCATTGTATGACTCAAAAGCTTTATCACCTTGTAGTTTTCATAACTCTAGGCGTCTCCCTAGCTCTTGCATAGGGGTATTACGATGCTACTTCTCCATTGATCCAACATCTTACATGTTCTAAGTACCATCAAACAAATTCGTTAGCCACTGAAGTCCTTCATCTCCTAGACACTTCCAAGCGTTAATAGGTATGTTGTTTGGACCTATCGCTTTGGATCTACCTGTTTTCTTACAAGCTCTCCTTACTTCATGAAGTGTGATATTCTAATAGTAACAATTATCTAAACGTCTCCTTTGTGTAATAGATGGATCGCTTTCCTCTTGACGAATACTTCATTCGCTAAAAAGGTTGTGGAAATATGTTTGCCATCTCACTTTGTTGTTCTGTTCCTTTACTAAAACTCGTTCATCTTCTCCTTTTATGAAGTTTATCATTGTAGTGTCCGTCTTCATCTTCTTTAGAAATTCGAGTTTGACTTTACTAATATCTCCACGTAAACAATATATAGATATATGTATATATACATATACATAGATGTATGTACGTATACATTTACTTTTACATACACACAAGTATACACACATATGTGCTCATATATTATAAAATTTACTTGTTTTAAGTTAATAAAAATGTGAACATGTGATATAAATGTTAAATGTTATAATTTTTACATTTATATCCTCCATTTCTTTATTCACAAAAAGAATGTCTTAGTATAATCAATTAATGGAGTAAGTCAATTAAGAGATACTAGACAATCATAATAGGTTATGCTATGAATGAATCATGGACCGTTTATAGTGCACGTGGAGATATTAGTAAAGTCAAACTTCAATATCTGAAAATAGATTGGATTAAAAGATAAGTTATTGATGTAATACACACGGTCTGTGTGTATATAGAGTGTTAGCATTGAAACTTACTTGGTACATGAAGAAAAAATAAAGAGAATACATAAATGACATACATTAGGTACAAGCACCAAAAAGTACTTACAATGTTGTTGTATTCACTCTAATTAATTATTACTCAGAAGAGTTCGCACATAAATTAAATGATAAAAACTATGAGCTATTAATAGTAAATTCTAAGCTTCTTGAAACTTCATTCTTTCAATTGAAAAGATACTTTTGATCGCAAGAACAATTTTGATGGAAGTATACTTTTGATTGTTATAGACACAATAGAAAGCACACATGATCATAACTAAAATAGTTGACAAATTTACAATACAAAAAAAAATTAAGGAAACATAACCCTACAATCTCCATTAAGCTTTTAAGACAGTATTCTATGTCTCCGGTGTTGGTTCACGCATTGGCCCTACGTTCAAAGTCACTATTATCTAGAAGGCTTTGGAGTCGGCTTCATGATCACGATGGATGTGATTTTGGAATTACACTCTCAGGTCCTCAAGTTGGAAATTTAACCACTCCACTCGCTCAAGAATCATAATATCTTACTGTCCTGGAACACTATCAGACTTCTCTAGTATCAACATCGTAATACTACATAACAAACTTCTTGAGACATGTAGGAACCTTTCTTGGTAACGACACTGTTTTGACAGTTCTCGGAAGCATGCGGATCAGATGAAGTAGTGGTCTCTTTATGAGAGGGTGAATTATTCTCTTGGAGCCTCTCCTTTTCGGCTACAATAGCTTCAACATGTCAAAGTTACTTTCACCCTAAGCTTTTAGGAACTTCTTAAACATAAGAGCTTTTATATCTTTTCCGGGGACTTGTAGAGGCAGTTTGCCAAGAGTGGTTAGATTAAACTGAGGCCAGGAGGAGAAGTCCTTTAATGCCTTCAAATGTTGGACACCTCCCTTATATTTCCTTGCCATATACATCTTCCTCACCTGATTATATTTCCATACAATAAGAGTCTATTTCAACTCCTTGTACTTAACACTCCATTCATAAGTCTATAGGGCTAATTCCTATATATGCTTCCTGAACCAACTTCGTTTTTCTTCAATCAAATACTCATAAAGTTTCTTGTCAATGCATAACCAGCAGGCTGTGATTTTAAAGTAGCTTACCTAGTGCTTGGTTCACCTTTGTCTTTATCCTTTCTGGAGCTTGACTCACCTATATCATCAAGTTCTGTCTTAACTTCTAATATCATTTCGTTCATGATAGTGGCTAACTCCATGTTAATGATTCACTCCTTAGCAAGGGGTTTTAGTAGATGTTTCTTGAGTCTTAGTCTCTGTAATAAGATCTTGAATATCATCTTCTTGGGTTTCCCCTTGAACTTGTGATTTTGGTTCAATGGCTTTAATGATCATCTGTGCACTAGCCTTTGTAGTTCTACTAGATTATGAACTTATGTATGCAACTCCATTGATTGATTGATTAGGCTTTAGATCATCTCTATGGTTTCCATGATAAGTTGATCTGGCTGTGGCATATCATAATCTTCTACACTAACGTCAAGTTCTCTTGCATTAGTAGCAACATGAAATCATGAAGAGGTTGGTAACTCATAGTTAAGATTTGCATCTATCTCTACATTTTACATGACTAGTTGATGTGGTTGTGGCATATCATAACCTTCTATACTAATGTCAAGTTCTCTTAGATTAGTAGCAACCTTAAATCCTAAAGAGGTTTGGTAACTCATAGTTAAGTGAAGAGTTTTTAGTCAATTCATCTACCAACTTTATTAGATTCATGATAACCTTTGCTGAGTTCTCATATGAGTCTTTAAGTGTGCAACCTCTTTTGTTAATGAGTTAATATTTTGATCTTTATCAGCCATCTAAAGTTTGAGTTAAGAAACATTAGAGTTGAGTTTCTTAACTCTGATGTAGTATGTAATGACGACGACTGATCATGAGGAGGTGAGAATGAGCGAGTCTTAAGGGATGAATTAGGATTAAGTTCAGATCTTATTTCAGGAATGATTCGTTGGTGAGAACTACCAATATCAATTTTGACTTTCTGAGTTGGTTTCTTTCTCTTCACTAAAGTCTAAGGTTTGTAGACAGAATTAGATTGTCTTTCTTTTATAGTACTTGGAATTCAGGAAGATATTATTAGAGGGTCAACAAGCGTTTTCTTTTGACAAGATGCAGATCTAGTGCATTGAGTTAGGTTTTCTTTTAAATCATCAGAGTCAGCATCGGATGAGTCATCACATTCGACTTTAGTACTTTCTTTAGAATCACTAGTAGACTTAATCACAGGTTTATCTTGAAAGGATGCTTCAATAATTGAAATATGTTAAGTAGATACTTCATAAACTGTAGCCTGTGGAGATTCAATAGTTAGTTCCACCATCATAAACTCTAGCCATTAAGATATGGTATAGAATCGCTTAGAACAAGAAATTTTGCAAAACAACTAATAGAAGCAGAATCTCTATTAACTAGTAGGACAAATCCTTAATAGTTGCAGTATCATGGTTGCACCAATACTATTCAGCACTTACATCCTTGTTCCACATGCAATGTGTAAGCATATACAATTACTGATCGACAGATGTAGTGTATTGGCTGATACATAGTTATTCACCAAATTTAGTCTTTAGCAAATAGACCCAACTTTAGCTCTTAATTTGTTTCGGTGAGAGCTTGATTAACTTCTTGAGTAAGTGGTTTAGGTAGCTTGATCATCTTAATACCCTAACAAGTTCTCCCTTGGATGATGCTATTAATACTTCTACTTATAGAGCTTAGTCGTTCTTTTGATCATAGCCTCAAAGATATCTCCCTTCAGGCCTTTAAAGGATTTATTAGATGGATCCCAGAAAGGTTATTAATGTTATGTCTTAGCAGTCTGATCAAGTTTAGCTCATTGATTCATTCCACTCTTCCATAAGCATAAGTGAGAATGAACATCCGAGCATTTGACTCAATATATCTAAGAGATGATCGGATCATGAACAGTTATGGGATCCACATGGAGCACCTCTTTTTTCTTTTCATCTTTCTAGTCCTCTAGGTTTGCATGTTTCTCTCACCAAAGAGGTCTAAGAGAGTGGATATTGTTCTATTATACTTCTCTTACATACTTCTCTTACATACTTCTTTATATCTCATATGAGATGTTACTTGCTCAAGTTTAAAAGAGCTGAGAGACAACAACTCAAGGACTATTGAAAATAATTCTCTTGATCCACCTCTTCTTTGAATGAAGTAACACTCAATTTCATTATCAACAACCTAATAAGTTATTTGTTGTTTCTACTCATCAGTTAAGTAATTTATATATTCAGGAGATAAGTATTCCTTGTGTTTTGATTTTTTCATTTCTTTAGTAGTTAAGGGTTGATCAATTAGATGAGAGTTTGATGAACTGGTGTACAAGAACCTTCAGCAGTTAAAGGATGATCAATGTGATAAAAAGATGGTTTGGTTAGAATAAGGGATTCCTTACTAGTTGGATCTGCTAATGTTCCCTGTTGAGCAGTTGTTGCTACAGATGAGGGTGGTTAATGTGAAGGCTATTCTTGAGAAGGGGATTTTGATGGGTTAAACTTAAATTGTTGTGATGGTATTGAAAAGGATTCAAATGAGGGTTGAGAAAGACACGCATAGATGCTTTAGTAGATTTATCTTATCTTTTCTTTCTTCTAGACTCCATAGCTTTTCTAGCATTTTTCCTGATGTTCACTTGATGAAATTCTGCTCAACAATTAGAATCAACATCCTAGAGTTTTCTCTTTCCATCAATTTGTGCTAGATCACTTTCTTAACTTTGATTGTAGAGGAAAGTGGTCTATTATTATCATTAGAGATAGTCTTTTCAGAAGGTAATGATGATGATCAATGGTCGGTAGATGTCTAGGCTTAGACATACTACAGGATCTAGTTATCATCTTCTTTTCACCTAGTCCTACTTGCCATTTAGCTTTAGCTTCTTTAAAACTAGGAAGCTTTCCAGTTGCAACTATTCTCTTAATTTCTTTAATTTTAAATTCAACAGTAGACATATTCATTGGTGCTATTTGTTTACAAGAGAAACCATAGTACCTTAAATACATCTTCATGTGCAATTTCTCATCACCATCCTTTACCATTTTTTTAAAATTTTTTCTCTAAGCATCCATCTTAGAGAAACCATAGTACCTTCAGTACATCTTCATGTGTGACTTGTCATCACCATCCTTTACCATTTTTTCTATCTTTTTTCTCTAAGCATTCATTTTTTCTATCTTTCTAACTCTACTTTTTCTTCATCCCAGCAAGAGTTATAACATTCACTTTTGTTCTCAATTCATCCATGTTCCACTTCATCACTTCACTGAAGTCATAGTTTCTTTGTTGAAGCTGAATCAATAGCTTGTACCATTATATATCCTTCTTAATATTTTTGTATTTTGAGCTTAGACAATTTCTAGATGATTATTAGATGTGATAACAGTGGAAGATTGGGAGACAACAGATATAACAATATGAGCTTTATAGACATGATTGTTAAACTATACTGAGCTGACTTATGCTTCTTTGAAGGATTTCTCGGTGGGGGCTTTGATTTGGACATGCTAGTTTTTCTAGTAGATATTATCCTTGTTCTCATTCTTGCTACTCTATATTCTTTTGCTTGTGTAGTTAGCAATATGATGTAATGTTTTACTTTAGTGGCTTGATGAGCATTTGTCTTAAGTTCTATTTCTTGAGGTTGAATATCTTCTATAGATGCCTCCATTTTCTTTGTTAAAAGTGTCATTCTTTTGGCACTATCTTCATTGTTAAAAGAGTCATCCTTTTGGCCTTTTACTCAAAGTCATAGGCTTCTTTCCTTTGTTAGCTATGACATTAGAAGTGGAAGCTTAAATAGGTTTGAGTGCTAAACCTTTGGTTGTTCCACCTGTTGCCTTTCCAATCATAGGTTCATCAGCAATTGTCTAAACTCTCTCTGCTTTATTGGTAGCTTTTGGACCATTGATCTTAACATTCACCTTAAAGTTAACCTTAGTTTCACCATTGACCTTTGGTGGACCAAATTATAGTTGTACTATTTTCTTGACTTCAACCATAGGCAGGTCATTTTTTCTTGATTCCTTTCTTGATAACACCTCAGATAAAGCACTTCAATAATGTCGCTGATTACTTATTATTATCTTTCAAAGAAAACAACTAGTGATTGGTTGAACAAAGAAGTGTATGGATCATTCTTTGTTTCCTATTGAATGTTCTCACATATCATGCTCGAGCTCATTCATTTACAGTCCATGGTCTTGTAGATGTAGAGAACCATTAAAGTTTGCTCATGTCATCATTACCATCATAATGTGAAAATGGTTCTTTTCCTTCTTTTAAAATATTTCTTGCTTTATTTTCAGTCTTCACTTCTTCTTATATAGCAAGTATTATCTTTCTAACTATTTCTTTAATAATTTAACTACCATCCTATTTGGGATGTTTCTTTTTCGATTGATAAAAAGTAGACAGAAGATACTAATTGTATCAGATATACTTAGATTTCTAGACACATACTCCTCTGTATAGATGTAGTATTTACCAATCAAAGTCTATAAGACTCTTGAAGATATCCCCGGGCGATTATTTCATCAAATTCTTCACATATGATGAAATAAAGTTTAAAAAGTTATAATGCTGCTATTTGACAAGTCTATGGAGAACCAAACTAAATCCAATAGAATCGACTCCCATACCTTGACTTCTAGATAAACAGTATAATAAGACATGTAGTATAATCCTCCGGTTATCATATACCAAGGGTTGGTGTATGTTGAAGTAGGAAGTGTTCCTTAATAACCTATTTTTCTATATGTATCACTTACAACCTTGTTTGAGAACATGGAGCGACCGCTTTCACCATGCACTTGTAGATGAGTGTGAATTTTAACAATGGTGATAGTGACTTCATTGTTCTAAACATTTGCTTTGAGATGCTTGATTCATTTACATTCTCAACATAGCTGGTCACCAAAATTAATGAATGTGTTAGGTATGATGGGTCAACTTGAACCATTAAAGTTGTTACTTTTGATAAAGTTAGTAACTTTTATCAAGAGTAGGGAAAATGTTTTAACATAATTAATTTATTAATAGAATACCCAAAAAGGTATCCAATTACATCCAATTAAACTAACACAACCATAGGTTGTTTGAAAGCTTATACATTGACAATATAAACTATAGGTTTTCACATTGGAACAAAAACATTTTCACTAGTTGATATTGTTCTCGTCTTGTAGTTTGCAACGATTACCACACATAAAAATTGGACGAAAATG
>BJCN01198344.1:0-15552 GCA_018326445.1 Flaveria brownii
GTTCCCCATGAAAAACCGAATGTGTGCGTGTGTTTAATTGTAAATATAGTATCGATTTGGTGGTGAACCTGTTGAAGAACAGGTCGCGACGAATGATCAAATCGTTTGATGCTCAATTGGTCATTATAATCAAATTAAATCGAAGGGAAGCTTCTTATGATACATTAGAATAATAGCCCCTTACCAATTTCAAAAAAAATCGACCGTAGGTGTGCTGTTGCTTGGGTTGCAGGTTCGCGATCGAAGTTGGTTCAACCGGGTTGATTTTTGTTGATTTTCGATGGAATTGAAACCATGATTAGCTTATAAATGATTATAGGAACATCAGTGCGTGATTACTTTAATTTTTTTATGCATTTAGTGCCTGATTTCGGGTTAAAGTGGCCGATCGTGGGGTTCCTCGGTGGTGTGTGGTTGTAGATCGCACTAATGGATTCGATTTTCGAATTATTTTGATGGTTTAGTTCGAAACTGGTGCGCGAAGATTAAGAACCGGTTTATTTGCAATTAAATCGGGTGTTTAATGGTTTTTAGGGGTCGCCGGAGTGATTGGCCGGAGTTTGGCCGGCGGTGGTCGGGAAAACGGGGTGGGGGTTGGGGTATTTTGAATATTTACAAGAATGGTCCCTGATGTTTATACTTTGTCACATTTGTATTAAAACTTTACTTTTAAAGTTTCAAAATTCACCAAAACCACCCCTGCACTTTAATTCCAAATTATTATTATTATTATTATTATTATTATTATCATTATTATTATTGCCATTATTTTCATTATTATTGTTATTATTATTATTTATTATTATTTTTATAATTAGACTATTATTATTATTTTTATTATTATTATTATCTATAAAGGATTAAACCCGTGAAAATACGAGATGTTACATTCCTTGACCTCTTTTTTCTAGAATTTAAAAGTTTAATGAGAGAATTAGAGATAGTATGGCGTCCGGAGATTTAAATGATCATGTTTTATTAGAGATTATCCTAGCATCAGTTATGTTTTACTTAATGTGACACTTGGAAATATTTGCATATCCAACTCTTATACAACTGCATACACATTCAAAACGAGCATGTGCGTTATACAAACCTATATGTTTAAAACAAACACATACAGTCGTGGTTAAGTACTTATACAACTAAAAAAACATTAAAAAAATCAAAATCAACCAACTCTTTTATTAACTTTTGCTTAAGAATGGTTATCATTATACTTTACATATTAATATAAAGAAGTAATATTATCCTATATAAAGAGTAATATTATCAATGGATTACGTAATAAATTACTTGAAAAAATAATTTTTAAAAGACAATATATGAAATTTTTATTTTATTATTAATATTTTTCGTATCATGTTTGAAAAAATCCATTTTATTAAAGGAAACATCTTTTATGCCAAAAATTGCAAAATACGTTTTCAAATGATTTATACACAAATGATAAGTGTGTTAATAATTGAACCAAATCATGTCTTTTAAAATCCAAAAAACATAATCATATGTTTGGTTTTTAAACAAAACTAAACTCCTTTATGTTTTCCGGTTCAAACCATACCAAAATACAAAATACACGTATTCGGTGACATAGCTCACATACAGTTTAGCGGTTTGCGATTATACGATTTAGGGCTGCAAACGAACCGAACGAACACGAACAAGGTCTTGTTCGTGTTCGTTCATTAAGAAATAAACTTGTTCATGAACTGTTCACGAACACTTATCGAACGAGATTTCTTGTTCGTGTTCGTTCATTAAGAAAATGAATATGTTCATGAACTGTTCACGAACACTTACCAAACACAAATGAACACAAACAAAAGAAAACGAACACAAACAACTGTTCATGAACATGATGAACACAAAAAAAACTCATAAACATAAACGAATACAAATTATTATATATTTATTTTAGAATAAAATTTATATTTTTTAGTACAAACATTACACAAAATCAATAAAAATAATAAGTAGTTAACATAAATACCAAAAAATACTTGATATAATAGTTATAAAAATAACTGACACATTAATTAAGAATATAAACGAACACCTTAACGAACATAAACGAACACATTATCGAACGTTCACAAACAAACATTAACGAACATAAACGAACACATTATCGAACGTTCACGAACATAAATAAACGAAAGCGCCTTGTGTTCATGTTCGTTCGTTTAACTAAACGAACGGAATTTTCTTGTTCATGTTCGTTCATTTACTAAACGAACGAACATAAACGAACTTCCCGTCAAACGGTTCACAAGCTGAACGTTCAGTTCATTTGCAGCCCTATATACGAAGCTTACCTCATGTTTTAACGAGCCCAATAACTATATATATCCAACACTTATCTCTAACAGGGGATTAGATTATTAGAATTTGCAATGTTTATGTTTGTGATTTCTTGACAAAATTACAAATCCCCAATTTTAAACCCTAAGCCCTAACTATAATCGACGGTGAGAAGCTCGCACCACTTCGCTCGACCTGATTTCATTGAGTCGACACATCTGATTCTCGACTCGACAGTCGACTCAAGGTATTCTTGCCATGTAATTTGTTAAATTCAACATTTATATGTTAAGTATTCAACATTCAACAGTGATTTCTTAAGGACATTTTTGTATAATGGTATGATGAAAAGTTGAGTAATTTGATTCTTTATCACTGATTTGTAACGAATTGTGAATGTCTTGAAGGATAGGGATAATGGATAACAAGGAGCAGAGTGAGAAATTGAAGAATTATGAAGCTAAGTTTGCTGCTTACTTGAAAGCAAAGTACTTCTCGGATAAGGATATTTATGGAGGTAGAATTCAGTGCTTCAGATTTCGTTGCAATTTAATTTTGTACACGCATCTATTTTATGTGTCACTGTGTGTTCTTATTGCAAATTAGGGGTTGTAGATGTTGTAATGTGTATGAAATATTGAAATATGAATAAAAGTGATATGATTTGGAAGCAGGAATGGGTTAGTTAGCTCCAATGGTATCATTAAACAGCTTTTGAGTCATACTTGAAGGGGGAATTGAAGGATAATACATCTTAAAGTACTTATTTTGACTAGCTAAAGTTGATGATCATGTTTTATTTATTAAAGTTTTGATGGCACTAAGTTTTGTTCTGGATCCGGGAAGTGTTTCTTGTTGTGTTGTGATCAAACGACTTGCTAACTCACGAGCCGATATTCTTGCAGGTGAGTTATTTGAAGAGAAGGCAACCATAGACGGGATGACTATCAGGGCCAGCAGGTAAAATTTGATTGTAACGACAAGTTTTTATATATGTCTTTGATAGTAGTGACTAGTGACTAAATCCAGTTGTTCGTTTTGGTTTACGTTTTTCTCAGTGAGGCTGGAACAAGATCTTATGCTGACCCACTTGCTTATTGGAACGAGAAGTTCGCTCACAAAGAGCCTGAAACAGAAACAAGCACCAACCTTTCTAACGGAAAACCCTCTTCTAAGAAGAGTTCATAAGTTTTGCAGGGTATGGTGCCGAACTGTATCTTACAACTTGCAGTGTAGGCTGTAATCTTTCTGTAAATCTGTGCATGATGTTACTCATGCATATTTAATCCATCTTAATGTAGTTTACAACTTGCAGTTTCTGATGATACCCAACTGATAATTCTCAACCTTTTGGTAGTTTTAAAAGTCGTAAGCTTTTAGTTCATGTTACTGAGGGAATTGCATTACTAATTGTCTTCTCAGGTAGATTTGTGTCTTGTAAATGATGATTTAGGTATGATTTGCTGGAAGTATTTGTGTTCGCATGCCTTTTTATAACACGTCTTTGAAACTTTGTGGAGTGTAACATATTTTTGTTGTGTGTTTTTGAACAACCATATGGCCTTGTAGGCATAAGAAAATTGTATTCTTTTAGTACTGCAAGTGAACAATGGTTTTCTGTAATATGATGGATGTATACCGAATGATAACGAGGAATCACTTTGTAGGGTAATCTAAGGGTGGGTGGCGGCCAATATATGGTTCTGGTCAAAACGGGTCAGGCGGGTTGATTTGAAATCATATTTTCACAATAATATTAATTATATAAAACTTATTTAATGTGTATATCTAATGATAATCTAAGAATATTAGATTTGTTAGGTTATCTTTTGCATTCTTTCTTGGATGGTTTTTAGGACTAAACTAAAGGGTACTTCGTACGAATTTTTTTTAGAGTTAAATTCGGTTTTACTCTCTGAATTTTATTTTAACAAAAATAACCACTTTCCTCTAAAAGATTATAAAAATCAATTTACTATTCAAAAGTTTCATAACTTGTTTCAATTTCAGTTTGAAAGTTTCGTTGGTTGTTTCAACTTAAATCCGCTTTTGAATCGAAATTGAAACTATTTGTGAAACTGTTGGAGGGAAATTGATCTTTCTAATCTTTTAGAGAAAATGATTACTTTTGTTAAAACTCAAGTAACAAATTGAAATCAACTCTTTTTTTATATTTAATTTTTTCTTTAGATAGTTCAAAATTCAATTCACATTTTTTTAGGTTTTTGTTTCATGATTAATCTGAATACAAAATTCATAAGTGTTGGGTAATTTGTATGAATCATTATTTTTTGTATGTGTTGGTTTCCATCACACTAGATAGTAGCTTTCCCAACTCCATTCTCATATTTACATTAAAAACACTATTTTTTACTATTCTCATATTTACATTAAAAACACTATTTTTTACTATCTCTTTCAATTAAATAATAGTTTTTAATATTTTTATCATTAATCTTTCTCTCTCCTCCACTCACAACCATTTTTATAAATATTAAAAAACTTTATAGAAGTTGTATCGTGTTTTTTCAAATATGAGAATCATGGTACAATCCCCATAAATATTTCCACTCCTTCACTAACAACCACCAACAAACATCCACCAAAATATAGGGTAAATACTCACATCGAAAATAAGAACCTAGCGTGAATGTTCTATCTATGTTGCGTTTACATTTAAAGATGGAGGGGAATAATGACCCCTCCAATATATGGAGTATTTTTTAATGGATAACATTAATACGTTTACATAGGTTTTAATCCTTAGTTGTGTAAAAGCTGTTCCTAAGGGACCGAAGGTCTCAGGTTCGATCCGTGGAAACGGTCTCCCCACAAAATGTGGGGGAAAGACCGCGTACATCTTCCCTTAAATGGGACGGACCCTCCCTGGACCCTGCGAAAACGCGGGAGCTCTTTGCAGCACCAGGTACGCTTCCTTTTGCAAATGTTTGTATATGGTAAGCTTTCTTTTTTTTGTTTTGTTTACTCACATTATTTTTGTCGTTGTGTGTATGTCTCTGTTTTTTTTAAAGGTCAATACTCCCCGACGCGAAAAGATCATTGTGTTAACCAAATAAGACATGCTATAGGTTTTTTTAAAGATCAATATGAGTTATGACCATGTCCAAAAGCTAGGGATGTTTTAACCACTTGTTGAATTTAATACTTGATCACTATTGATTGTTGCGATTAACAAACATTTACCAAGATCTATCATCATAAATCTTAAATTTGGGAAACAAACATTTACCAAGATCTACCTATCATAGATCTTAAAGCTGAGATGAACCCAAATTATATTAAATAAAACCGTTTGTTATTTAATAAGAAAGTTATATTTTTAGCACAAGCATAATATTGACTTCCTAGATCTACAATTGTCTAGAAGTTCAACTTATTCCACGTGAATTACAAGAGATGAGCAAGTATTGAGCAAGTATAAGGCCTCAATCCTGTATTAAGAGATCTCAAGTTCGGTCTGGTTGGTCCGCTAACTAACCTGATTCTTAGTCCCCTAGTTGTCTAGTATCTTATAATGCTTTCTACATATCTTTCGCTCAAAAGCTTTTTAGAACATTGAGACAAATCAATTACCGAAACATATCCAGTGTATGATTATCTTCATCCATCTAACAACTAAAGTATATAACAGAAAAAGATTATTATGTAATCCTAAAGGAGAGAAAGATTATTATGTAATCCTAAAGGTGAAAAGTATGTGATATGAAAGTTGATAATCTCCAAGGATGTTATTTTTGTTTTTGTTGAAAGCTGAAAGTGAGGTTAATATCATTCACAACTTGTGATTGTTTCCTTGTAAACCTTTACTGATTTCAAAGGAACAATTCCAGAATCTAGACCTTCAACCTTTTAGTTATAAAACACTTAACCATTAGACGGTCATTTTAGATATATTTAACGTGCAGGTGTTTACATATTCCTTTTGCTTGTTTAATATATACATTTGACCAACAAAATTCACCGAGCTTCACACCCTAATAGAACCTACATCCGAAAAAGATCAAACAAACCCATCCCTATTTGGTCAGGTCCCCGGTTCTTACTTCTCAACATAAGCGGTCTCTGTTTCAGGTGCACCGACCTGGACCGGACTAGTCTGGGCCGGGTTCGATCCATTACGCACACCTATCTTTAATGTAGTCATCACATAAACTTAAAAAGAAACTTTTTCTTTGTAATCCACGTTAACACTGGAACACCGAATTGCCGATTGCTAGTAGATAAATCCACCAGACTGAAATCTTGATAATTTCACCATTAACACCCACTCAACAACTGCAACAAAACACCGATGATACCACCTATCAAACAAGAACCCATCGACAATTCACCAGAGATGAAATCACCAAACATCGAATTGCCACCGGATATCAATTCAAACACCATCGGAACCCCCCCTCACATCAAATCGGAGACAATTGAACACTCACCGGAAATTTCCCCTTCAAAGCGACTCAAAACCCTAATCCCAAATTCACAATCAACACCCTCAAAAGGCAAATCAATTGTAAAAGAAGACGATGACGATTCGATGCAACAGCAGCAGCTGGGTACTTGCGGTGTGTGTTTGTTGGAAGAGGGGATGTCGCTTAGAGGTTTTGTTGATAGTTGCGAACATTACTTCTGCTTCGTGTGCATCATGGAGTGGGCTAAAATCGAGTCTCTTTGTCCGATCTGTAAGCGTCGATTCTCCACCATTCGTCGGCCTATTAAAGATGGAGTCTTTCTCTCTGAGCGAATCGTCAACGTTCCTGTTCGCAATCAGGTTATTCTTGATCATAATTCTACAATTTGATGATGTTCTGTTGGTATTTACGAATTGATCTTTGATTTTGGTTTGTTTAGATTTATAATCACAATGGGAATGCGACAATTGGGCCACATGATCCGTATTCACAAGTGAAATGCAGTGTTTGCAGCTGTTCTTCAGATGATCATCTTCTTTTACTCTGTGATTTATGTGATTCAGCTGCTCACTCATACTGTGTTGGCCTTGGTAATACTGTACCAGAGGGTGATTGGTTTTGCAAGGACTGCACACTTTCAAGGGATGAACATGCTAAGGTTGAAACAGATAGCACTTCTGATAATGATAGATATAATAATTATTATTATTATCGCCCTTCAAGCTCCAATACAGGGCAGTTTACTTCGTCTGATGTGTCAATTCGTGATATCGTAAGAGAATCTAGGGTCCGTGAGCCTGATGCATCTTTTGGTCACACTTCTGTTAATGAAAGGGGATCGGTTGGAGAACGGTCAAAAACACCGTCAAGTGTTGATGGATCAAATGTATCGAATGCTAGAACCTTGCAGCGTTGTCTTAATGTGCATTCTCGTATTAGAGTGTTACGTGAAAATTGGGATGGTTTTAGAGGCGGGTCATTAAGTTTTTCTTCCAGTGTTGATGACGGAATTAAAACAAGTCAAAGCCAGTCAACCTCCATAAACCATGAGTCAACTCAAAATTGTTCATATGATACCGATAGAGCATGGAAAATGATGGGTATTGCAGCAAAAGCTTTAGGGAAAAAGCCTGGAAATAAAAGCTTGGTTTCCAAAGGTTCAGAAATTCATAAAAAGAAAGAAAGATTATTGAATGAGGCGAGTAAGGTTAGGCCAAACAGTAATTATGTTGGAGGATTGAGAAAGAATGAAAGTGAGCTTTCATCTTCTAGATTATTAATGAAGCGAGTAAGGTTAGGCCAAACAGTCATTACAATTGTCAGAATCTATCAACTGCATCTAATGCTGTTGGTTCCAGTTATCAATCATCATCCATTGCTATTGATGAACGTGGTGCAAAAGAAGCGATTGATGCTACTTTAGAGAAGAAGGAGAGTATAAAGAAAGACACACAAGTTGATGCCAATATCAAGGAAATTGAGGATGCGAAAAGTGAGATTCAGTCACTTGTTAAGCTCAACTTGAAGCTTTTAAGCAGGGACAAGAAACTAGGTATGACCATCTTCAGCTCAAATTTTGCATATTGCATCATGATTTCATTATTTATCTACACATATAGGTGGCAATTTCAACCCATTTACTGATGAATGTGTTCATTTTGGTTTTATCTATGTAACGCCTAAATTTTTAAACAAAAATATTCTCAATTTATAACATTGTGAAAGCAAGATCCTAAATTTGTTTCTTTTATAGTTTTATATTAACATAAACAGTGAGTTATTCAACCTTTTAGAGTCAAGACTTACTTAAAATGTTCAAATGATAATACCAACTTGTTTAACGTGACTACCATTATAAGTTCCACTAATAATTGACATACGGATAATGGATCTATTATCATAAATTCTTTAGCAAATGAATAAAAGTTTGTCTTAATATAAATCCTTATCTTCAACAAGATGTGTGTATTATGATTCTGTTCCGACCACTTGATCTTCCACGCTTAAGCCATTTTCTACCTCAATCTAAGGCAACATAATATTACATTTTAGTAATAAACATATGTCAGATCGACATCAATAAAGGGTGGCAAAACCCGAGATTAAACATCAAAAACACAAAACCAGATGAGTCCAGGCGTAAAGTACACCCAAGTACCCAACTGGCGTAGTCTATGCTCCCCTGGCGTATACATGTGTAGGTAGAAGGATTTTTTATTTTTCCTTAGGCTACGCCCACCAGCATAGTTTACGCCCAGACCTGCAGAGGTTGATCCATTTCAATATATATGGTCATACCTTGATTCTGGGTCAATGGTTCGATTTATTATAAAAGAATTACCACTAAAAAAGTCAAAGCCTTCAACCTAATACACTTCATCTTGACCCTTTTACAATGCTTCACATTAATACTATAGAACATACAACAAAGAAAATATACACAAGTATAACATACCTTGATGGCACATCGTTTAACTCACAATACTTATGAGTCTTTTAACAATAAAGTTTGTTTGCTTTGTTATGATTAAAGCCAAACGATCTATTCACAACTTCATGCAACACATGAGATAGTAAAGTCTGTCGTAATATTACACATGTTCATCGAATTAAATTACCTCTATTAAACATTTAATTACTCATTTGACCCATTATCATCATAAATATTAATCCAAACATCTTCTGTTTACATACCAACACTTTCTTGTATGCTATATATAGAGCATTTTAATTTCCATTCTAACTTCCACGATTACTAACACTCACATTTCAACAAAAATATAAATAGCAACTACTTTATATTCCTATATAATCAATTAAGCAAGTAATACTGTATTACAAAGAATTGTAGGAGCACTACCTCATATAAGTAAACCAATGACAAAATAGAGTTTTGCATCAACATAACCCTCAACTCATTTAAATAGCCTCTCGTTTTGACATTAAATGGAATTAGTGATTCAATCATACTAGACATACTAAATATAGTTAGATCATTGTAACATGGAGGATGTGTTAGATATACTTACCTTTGCCTTGCGAGTCCTATGTAGGTTAAATGTTTCACCAATTTATAAATAAAGAGTTTATCCTTATTTAATGTTTCACCAATTCATATCATATAGTTAATAGATGTTGGGATGTAACAAATTAATCTCAAACAATTTAAACTAACAAAAAGTTTACCTAACTAGGGAATGGGTTATAATGATATAACCTATTAAGTTGTTTTATTCAAAAAGTTGGATTATTACTGTAAGAGTATTGTTTCTTTAATCACATTTAATGCATTAATTATTTATTAAAAATGGATAATGTATGCATAGGGCTCCTATGTATTCAAGGGGTTTCATTAAGGCCACCCAAATAGCAAAAACTTTAGCGACCACCCAATTATCAGTTTGGTAGTGTTTATGCCAATACTTGTCAAAAAAAATGTAAAATGATAAAAATATCACCAATTTTAAATCTCTGTCACGTCTAGAGATGCGGGATTACAAAAGTGCCCACAAATCTACTCGCATATTTTTTTGGTGATCCATCTAAAGTTGATGCTTTTGAGTATATTAAAGGGCATCTTTGTTGTTTTACGACTAAAGATGTGTCACAAGGTTTAAAATTTGGTACTTTGTCATTTCATAATCTTTTGGCAAGTTTGTTTGTGGAGTTGTTATAAATGAAACCAGATTTATACTTAAGTTTGTTTCCCATATATGTTAAAATTCAGGCTGAGAATGTCTTCATTTAGAATGCATGCTATTCGAAACTACTATCATGCTGTTTTTTTTTTTTTTTGAAGTTCGATGTTCAAAACTTTGTAATATTGTACAACAGTTACATTAGATACATCATACATCTTCTTAACTACTTGAATGTAATACATGTGCAGAAGTTGATGTATTTAAGGAAGTTGCAAGACATGCAACACATTCAATCATGGCTGCATGTGGCATTGAGCCGCCAAAGGCACGATTCCGGTCCTTTGAAAGATTGGTATGCGACCATAGTCAAGCACGGAAGCGGCCAAGCTCGACCTTGATGCCCACTTGCTGTAGAGAATGTTTTTTCGTTTTTGTCAAAGATGTTGTCACCACCATTGCAATTGATAGAACCACCTCCTGTAAAGCATAATAAGGTTAGTTTAGCTTATTAGATTAGGTTTCAGTTGTTGTAAGTATCAAAATTTAGTAGCCTTAAATAATCTTCAGTACTCTAGGCTATGCTTAGTAAAACTATATCGTGATTCGCGACCTCGCGGGTCTCTGCAGAGTTGCTCGCTTGATTCTCAGAGCTTGTTGTCAAGTGACCTTTAGCCGTCGTGAATGTAGGGTTGTAAATGAATTGAAATCAAAAGAAATATAAACGAGGTTTTGTTTGTTTTTTCAGTTTAGCTTCAACTCTGTTCATGTTATTTCATCAAACCAATGAACTTGATTATGTTTGTTTGTTAATACTTGACCAAAGACAAATTAATCTAAAAAATATGACATTTTAGGTCCCTAAACATTAACATCCTTAAATAAAGTCAGGAAAACTTCACTAGACAAGTTGATGGTTGATGATTCAAAAGCATTTCATGGGCACACCATTATCCTAAAGTCTTTACAAGCTTGTATTCCATTTTAAAGGTAAGCTATCGATCAGAGAAATACACTATGAGAGGTAAAAAAAACGAAATTCTTTTATAAAAATACGAAGAATTATGAAGAATTCGACATAAAATTCGCAGCTTTTAAACTAGAGGTAGGGATCGTGAGGGGTGGTGATATAAACTTTTAATTGAAACTACTTGATTATGTTCACCCCTCATCTCTCAGATCATCAAAATATTTTTTATAGATTCCGTTTCTACAAAATAAGGTGCACAAGTACGAATAATTAAAAATAATTCTATTGCTCTTGTGTCACCCACTTACGAATGTAGAAGATTCGAGGTCAACCACCTTGCATCTCTGTCGTGTTAACACGGTGACTCCAATGATAGATTGGTGGATTTGAATAATGCCACTATCGTCATCCTTCTAAACAATGTGTTTCTGGTTTCCAATCATTCCCAAAACGCTATCATTTGGTACTCCACTAACGCCCACATGATTTTTTAGAATGTATCCGTTAAACAATTATAAAGAATATATTCCGCAATGATTAGTAGGTTATTATTATACAATAAGAGAAAATCGCAACTGCTTTTTGTATTGCCTTGCTAATTTAACGACATATGTTAATAATAGAAACCACATCTGTTAGCATACAACGTTTACAATACATAAATCTCTGAATAGAGAGACGTTGACAAAGAATACTAAAACTTATCATTTTGACAGTTTATACGTCGTCAAAATAAGTTGGTCAAACACCTAGTAAGTAAAAGACATGTATGTTAATACGAGCAAAAGCCGATAAGTCACTGTTGATTCAATAATGACTTGGAGAATGTAAATCACATATGACATATACATGCATTTTAGCACCAGCAAAAGCTAATACGTAACGATAGATACACATATGCCAGGAAAAAATATTTTCACATACGATGTAGACGTGTATTTTATAATTTTGATGTGATTTTGCTATAACATTACTGTAGATGTGTAAACCCATCACTTTCATAATATTCTGAGTAGACTTGGATAATACATACTCAAATGTCACGGTTAGTAATAAATGATAGTAATAATAATAATCAGATGCTCAAATAGAAATGAAAAAATGGGGCCAGCCTATGGTTTCGTCTCTACGTGTACAATCACTGGTTTTGAATAACCCTGAAATGTCAGGATAGTTTTCTATACAAGAATGAGAATTATTGACAATAAAACCATACATATGAAATAATAAAAACAAGACATCAATAATAAACGCCATATTACTATTCGTGGAAACATTCTTGTCTTCGTGCATCTCTAACCATTGGTCCCACCAAAATATGTTGCACCCTCATAATGAACAAAAATTCATTCACACACCGACTGATTCGACTGATTCAGGGGCCGAGGATCATAATCTTGTGGTTCAGACAGTTCATAGATCCCAACGGGCCAAACTAACCGACAAATCCTTGGTTATAGGATGCTTACAGGTTCATCATCTGATGGCTGCAAGCACTCTTCGGGATTTGCATAGAAGTAATCTTCTTCTTTGGGCCTATCCGCAATAACCAATCTTTTCGTAGGGGCTCCCATGCGTTGTGCATGTGTATCCTTAACAGCACTCGAGAATTCATCCCAACTCAAAACCCCGCTTGTATATTTGTCTATTAATTCAACTAAAACCCTCCTGTCCAATAGAATTGTCTTCTTAAAACCCAAAAATCTGAAAACCATTAAAATGTTAAGTCAGAATATAAATATATATCAAACAATCGGATCTTGAAAAGTTATAATTAATGGTGTACCTGCGGTGGCCTTCTACAACTTTGGCCATGTTACCATCATAAGTGGGAACAAAAATATCGCTCTCAAGTGACACAAGATAATCCAATGCTGCCATTTGTGATGAGTGATTTTGAAAATATTGAAGGTCAGCTGGCCCTAACAGAGTCTCCTTTCTTACCTGTTCAAACATATAACTCAGAAATCGCGCTTCAAATTTTTAAAAATTAATGTGCTTTTTTTCAATATACGAACCAGTTTTGGGTAGGCATCTGCAAGACTATCCATTCTTCTTTTTCCACCATATATTTCACCAGCAGCAATGTAAATCTGGATGTCACGATCAATATCAAGTGCTTTAAGTGTAAGAGCGGTTTCTTCAGGGGTCAAAGGGCATAACCCGTCTTTTCGTTTCAAATCAGAATTTATAATCTTTTCTTTCCACCATGGGTAAGCATATCTGCATAAAGAAAACAAGTCACCACATGCAAAACAGGAAATCTTCCACTGCTCAAAGCCTCAAATTGATGATGCAAGAAGTCAAACCTCATCCTGGTCAACTCTTCAACCTCTTCGTCATTGCATCCTTGTGTACAGCCAGAGAATGCTAACATGTCCATCTCGTATCTGAGATGAAGCACTAGAAAAGGTCCGTTTTGTCTCAAAAGCTTAACAACACGTCTACCCAATTCTTCTATCTGAGTAGTAAATCTCAGAGCACTGAAGTTTACTCGGCACCTAAGCTTTTGAAGTTCAATGGGTTGACCATTATTGGCAAGCCGAGCATCAGTTCTGTTCAAGTGCACAACTTTGTATTTTTGAATCAGAGGAAGAATCTGTTGGCATTGTGTGAAAATAGAATACCATCAATTATAGCGCACATTTATATACGAAAAATGACACTTTTCTTTAAAAGTAAAGAATTTAAAACATACCTGATTATGATAGTAAGAAATATCAGACCAACTAACAGGAGGCATGGTATGCACAATTCCTAATTCAACTCTCTTTTTAAGCCTGGGAGGAAGCTGTTTAAGTATCCGGACTTCATCTCTCAAGGATGTAATGAAATGATCAACATCAAAAATGTCCTCAAACTCGCTGTTACACACAAATCATAACAATCAAAATCACACAACAGTGAATTTCAACACGTGTTGAGGAATACAAACTTCAACATACCTCGGATCAGCCCAGAAGGAAGTTTTATCCAGCTCAGGAACTATAAGAGTAACATTCAAATATCTAGCAATTGCAACCATATCACAAATCTGCACGATAAATTTACAGTCAAAATTTCAACAACTGATTTCATAATTCATAGAAATGATCATTTTAGCTCAAGCTTCATCGATAACACTCACAGCAGACCGCATTTGATTTAGCCCTCCGTTACACGAAACCACCAAGTAACCATTGTTCTTGTAAACCCCTACATTGCAATACAAAATCAACTTAATTTCAGAGACAAAATCATACAAGAATTCATCTCACAACCATCACTGCCTCACTGTAAGTCTGTAACAACATCAGATGATGACAAAAGGGAGAAAAAACAACTCACTCTTGGGTGGAAGAACTCTAGCAGGAACACTAGGCAACAACTTAATATCCAAAGCAGCAGCAGAATGAGAATCCTGAGTAAAACAAGAAGGCCAACCTTTCAAAACCCTAGGTCCCCATGAACCCCCTAATGCAGTCAACTGCACCACACAAGTCCACAACAACACCGTCGTCGTAGCCCTAATCAACCAGATCTTCATCCTCGGAGACCTTGCATTCGCCATAGAACTCTTCAGCTTCTCAACCCTAATTTCCCCCAACGTCTTCAACCCCATTTCTCCAATCGCAAACCTCCTCTTCTTCTTCTTATCCCTCTCCTCTACCCTACACATTTCTCCACCATACATCAACAACTCAAAACCCTAATTACCAAAAACCCGATCTAGATTCACGAGATTCGCAAACAAAACCGCGGAATTGTCGCCAATCGGTGAGCCGGTGAGCGATTAACACGTAATTAGAACCAATCAAGATCCAGATTAACACAATTAACACCGATCAGACCAGAACTTAATGAAACACTTGTCTGCCGGAAAAGAAACAGCTTTCACAAACTTTCCGGTGAATAATCGACCAATTGGAAACAAAGGTAGCGTTGATTTTGTAAGGGCATTGAGTTTGTGATGAAATGTTGATTTAGAGTTTTAAGTTTTAAGCCCACCGATTATGAAGAAATTGAAATTTGTGGAAGTCGGTGTGAAGGAAGTGGCGGCGGCTGGAGATTATTATTATTATGGGAAGAGATGAGGGGGCTGCCGGACGGAATAAGAAAGTGTCGGTGGCCGGAGGATGTGGAAGAAAGAATAGTAGAGAATGTGGTATGTGACTTGTATTTGTGATAACTCGGTGGAAAGTGGCAACAGGATCTATGGGAACTTTTTTTTTTT
>BJCN01198451.1:0-11201 GCA_018326445.1 Flaveria brownii
TTGTGATGTGTATGGAATATTGTGTTCCTCTCTGTTGCTTGCTTTCTTTTGAAGAGTTGCTTTAAGAAAGAGAGCTAGAAAGAGTAAAAGTGCAGCAGAGACCATGAAAAAGTATAGCTGAAAGGAGGAGAGAGGTACATCCATGTCTATGTATGTCTTAGTCTTTACAAGTACTCATGTACAGTATGTGGGTGTCACCTGAACCATTGTTTTCTTTGAAGTTAGTGATAGATTCTTTGTTAAATTTCATAAAACAAAATTCTTTTTTTTTCCATTTTAATTTTATAAAGCTGATTTCAAAGGTGTGTAGAACATCAACATCAGAACCAGTGTACTGTTCATATAAATTATGGAATCTGCAAGTTTTCATGATCACCAACATGAAGAAGATAACCAGTTTCTTGTGAATTCTTCTTTCTATGAGCTTTCTTGCTACCAAAACCACATCTTGTAAGTTATCTTACACTTATCATGCTAATAAACTTAAAGTTTTTAAGTTTTAACAAGTAAAGATATAGCAATCATTTCTAACAATGGTAGTAAGTTTTTGATAATTGCTTATATGCGCAGGAATGCTACTAGAAACAATACAATCTCAAGTGATGTGAATCAATACATTTATCGTGATATCAATCTAGTGCCAATATCACCAAGCATTTCAACAGAAAATTACAAGGCTGAAGAACTAAAACCTCTTGCAAGAATCAAGAACGAGCTCTCAATCGCTGGATCGTATTCGGAACTACCAGATATCATAAGCTGCAGCCCAACATCCAGTGCAGAAGATTTCATGTCAAAGAATAATATTCAGAGAAATAGATACAACAATGATAACAATCAAGATATGGTAGTGAATCCAATTCACACCTCTGATGGATCTATCTTTAACTCCTTTGATACTAATAGATTTTATAGAGGGACTTGTAGTCAAATCTTTCCAACCTTAAATGTTTCAAATATGCATCAACCCACAAGCACTTTGAATAAAAACTTGCCAGCTTTAGATCCCTTTGGGTCTACAACATTTAATGGGAGCTCAAGCTATCAAACTTCTGTACTCAATGCTTATAATCTTGGAGGCCTTTTCGATGACAATTTTTCCTCTTATGGTGTTGATCGAATGAATCCAAAGGTGAATTTTTATCATTCTTTCTCTCTTCAAAAAGTATATTAATCATTATTATTATCCAAAAACATGTTTTAAACTTCACTGAAGACAGCATCAGCCTTCTTCTTCGATACAACAGAAGCGAAAAAGCCAGCTAGTGATTATAGGGATGTAAGGACTCCTAAAGCTTGTCCAACAAAGAAATCAAAACTGGAATTGCGCACTTCTTGCGCGCCATTGAAGGTGATTAACATAAGCTATCTACAATTAGCAAACCAATGAATGTTTTGCATTGATTAATTTTTATTTAGGTGTGTTTTTATAAATCAGGTAAGAAAGGAGAAATTAGGAGATAGAATCTCAACCCTTCAGCAGATGGTGGCACCTTTTGGTAAGGTATAGTGTTATCTTTCTTCCTGTCATAAAGTTGCTAGCTTTCTACTGCAATAAAGAACATTTTTGTCTAGATTATTATTCCGGTTCTACGGATGTTAAATTACACTTTCCCTTCTTTGGATGCACAGTCAACATATTGGTACATGTAATTGCAACAAAATATAGACGATCTATTTGATCAATTTGGTGAACAAAATTCTTTGATTTTATCATTATTATTATTCTTCTCCTTTTGAACAACATACAGATAATTTAATGCAGCACCCATATACAGATATAGAACTAACAATATGATTAAATAAAGTAAATGCATCTAAGACAAAATATGCAATTAATAGAGACAAATTTAAACTTAAATAATATATTAAACACAATCTTGATTAGTCAGTACTTGAATCATGGGCAGCTCAATTTTCATGATAAAGGCACACTTTTTGCTGAAAACAGGAAGCAGGCCACCACCCACTGTCTTCTCTTTCTTTCTTTATTTCTTTCTTTGTTAAACTGAATTGCTTTCTTTGATCCATACAAGTCATAGAATGATTAAATAACGAAATGCTTTTAAATAATCAATCAAATTAATATTATTAAATGAAATTAATATTTGCAGACTGATACCGCTTCTGTGCTAACTGAAGCCATTGGATATATCAAGTTTCTTCAAAACCAAGTGGAGGTATTTACTTTTTCTCTTGAAAACATTCTTGATTTTTGTTATTTTTTGTTGCTCTATATAATAATTATGAAAACTGCACTTACTGCAGAAACTTTAACCCTAAAATATCTCAATTTATTCCATTTCCAAGACAAGCACAGAAAATTAAAAGAAAGAAGCATAATTCTGCTTTAATATTAAAAATTTATATGCTAGAAGTTAACCGTATAGCAGTTATTTAACCACTAGCTTTGAAAGTTTTTATAACTGTCACAAACAAGATTGACTTTCCTCTATATCTTTGGCACAACTATTAACTAACCTACAAGTCTATATTATATTCTAACAGTTGTTACAGCTCCATCCAAAAATAACTAACTTAACAATTAATTTTTTTGTTCTAAATATCAGACAACGTATGCATGTCATTCTTTACATTTTTGAAATTCTGATCTAAAATGTCGTAGGTATATGAACAAGCAAGCTATAATTTGAGAAAAAATAATCATAAAATCATATCATCATTTTTGAAATTCTAGAAGGGTATCACTATACTAAAGTGTGTAGTATTGAGCCTATATTTGAAAAAAATCTAGTTCATGAACCCCCACCATCACCATGTGCCCTTATCTCTTCTTCTGTAGCCAAAGGCTCCCAAATGCCAAAGATGTCCTCCACTTTGCCTGCACGACTGTTGGTTCAGGCCCCTTTAAACACAAACCCACACCAACAGTGTTATCTTCGATTGATTGAAAAGAACGATTACAAAGGTGTGTCTTTTAAAATGAATGCAAACTAATACTATATATATTAAGTAAACAGAAGACTCATGCTAAATAACAACCCACTATTTCCTAATTTCTAGAACAACTCCACGTTTAATTCCTTGAAACTCGGTCAACGTGGATCAATTCCTTAACAATCACTCGTGACCCGTATCTTGGACGCATGACCCGTGACCCACAAACAAACGATTAACCCAACAACGACTTTCCCTTGATTTGAATATCCATAAACTCTAAACATACACAAGGCCAGTAGAATAATATCAAGGGTGAAAACTTTGAGTTTAGGGGAGGGTTCTTTTGTTAACTCTATATTATTTTGTAACTTGCGTTAACCACATCAATCAAAATTATTATTATTTTTTATTTGAATATATTATTATTATTATGCTTATAAAATATTATGTTCTGATATGTATATGCAAAAATTCACTAGTCTAAAAAAGTTAATAAAATATATATAGGTGTTGTCTTAACTTTTGATGATTACGAATTTACACATATACATAAAAGAACATAATATTCTATATGTAAAAATTGATTTTCAATAAAAAAAATAATAATTTTGATTGATATTGATGAATTAATAGAAATTATAACAATAAAAAAGGGTTAATTAACAAATGATCTCAATCGATATGGTCTATTGCACTTAATTCATTGACAGATGGACATGCATGCATGCATGTAGAAAACATCCATTGTTGTGGTCCATAATGCTAATTAGCATAATTGGGAGTCGTTCTAATATATATATTAATATTCTGTTTAGAAGATGACGATATCTACTTGATGAAACAAGTTGGATAACTAGGTCGAATATTTTCATAATAATAGAAGCACAGAACTCGACGATAAACATAATTATTTGTGATTATGTTTCAGGGTTCAATAAAGGATGGAAATGAAGAGATGAAAAGAGATCTTAGAAGTCGCGGATTGTGCTTGGTGCCAGTATCGTGTTTAACATATGTTAGTTATGGTTGTGAAAGCATTTGGACAACCCTATAGCTAAGGAACTCGGCGACATCGCTTGTCATTTACTTCAGTGATGGGTTATGAGAACAACTCAATTATGAAAAATTTTATTTTTTATGACTTCTAAGGCAGTTAAGTTATATGTATTCTTTGATGCATAAGATTGATGAAATTCGGTAGTCTAGTCAAATTGATCCCTTGTTAACCTACCCATGTTAAGATTATTATGGTATACATAATTGATGCTTAGTTAATTATAGACTAAATTACATCCGTTTGTAGTGTAGGGGTAAAAAGTTAACTGTTTGAGGTATATGCTTTTGATTAGTAATATGTTTGGGATATATCTAAGACAAAGTTTCAATTAAAAATCTGTTAAGTTTTTAAATGAACTAGGATTGGATACCCTCCACGTTGTCACGGGGTCTTCTTGTAGCGTTGTGAAAACTATATTAGCACAAAATAGTAAGAAATCAACATGTTTTGATAATCGAAATAACATAATAATTTTAAACATAAGAGTAAATTGATTTCATATACTGATCAAAGATTATACAAAAACATTTGATGTACAGAAAAAGCTATGTATGAACTTTAATAAAGTTATTAGTTTGATTAACTTTGGAATTCAATAAAAAAGATTTTAATGTGTTTTTTTAAGAAAATATTTAATGATTATTACAATAAATATAGAGTATATGTGATCGACTATTTACATATTTCGAGTTTTCAACTACCATTTTTTTCAATAATCACGTGCATCGCTAGCTTGTACCTTCTACATTCATTTAATAATCAATGAAACAAATAAATCTTTTTGTATTTCAATGTTTGTTATAATTTAATTTTAAAACTTAATATTTTAGTCCATGACATAACCCAACATGTGCCCAATGCAAGTCCAACCCACCTTAGTTCCTCAACTTACCTACAAATCCCCTTTCCCATCTGTATTCCTGGATGTCAACCTCTGCTACCCTAAACACCATCATATCCTTAATAAACCCTTATCATCCATCATCTATCCTCTTCAATATCATCAATCATAGATCTATCATAACCTCCCACCTCTGCTCATCATCTTTGCTTCCCATTGCGCTCACTGCCCAAAACGGTCGCACCTCTGATTCTAATAAGCTTAAGATTTCTTGCATCACTAAACATAGATCTGTTATTCGTAGCGTGGTAGCGTATAGAGATAAAAACTTGTTTCAGAGTTGTATCCACGGTCCTCACCACTTCAAAATCAATAGAGATAAAAACTTGTTTTTGCTTATAGTTGAAGGTACTCTTGATCTCTTGAGCTTTCTTTGATCTCCTTCTAGCTGCTCGGATCAAGTTCTTCCTTTTTCACTTTGTCATCCCCTGGTTTCCTCTTCTTCTCAGGAGAATAATGACCTTTGTTAGGATGATCTTCTTCACTCTTCTCAGATCTATCCTTTAATATCTCCTCTTCATCCTCTTCATCACTAAGGTCTATGGATGGAAGCTCATCTTGGCCAGTTGCACACCTAGGATATCTTACAGACAATAGTGTGTAGATGAGTTATCTCACTAGATCCAATCCCTGTTTGTTTTAATAATAGACTTTAGCATGCAGGGATAAGGATATTATGTTCTTCAATGTCTATTCTTTAAGAATATAGTTCTCTGCCTTGGCTTTGCTGATTATAAGCTCAGCCTGGCACTTAGTTAACTTAGTGATGAGATCCTTAATTTGAGTCCTGTAGTTGGTATGTTCAAGCTTAAGAGTTGAAATGGTTTTCTTTAAGTCTTCTATTTTTAATTTATACTCATTTTCAAATCTTTTGAGATCAGCTTTTAAGATGTTGAAGGACTCAAGATCAGATCTCATCTCTAAGTAATAGGACCTATATCTATTTACTTTAGCAATGCATTCTAGGGTACAAAGATGTTCCAATACCTTGGCTTCATCATGAACTACCATCATTACTTAGTTTGGAGATATATCTTCAACCTGAAAGCTCCAATCAAAGCATCCTTCTTCAACAACAACTGCAGCTTACAACTTGGGCTTATCAATGTGTGGAGCTCCTTTAGTGTAGTTTGGCTTAGGTTGTGCTTGGCTACCATTAGTCCCGGGTGCCATGCACTCCCTAGCAAATTGTCCTATCTGGTTATAGTTGTAACACTTCACTTTGCTTTTGTCTAGCCTAGACGTTCCACTGGACATATTGCTGGGAAACTTCCTCTCTGTTTTGTTGTAGAATTTCTTGGATTTATTAGTAAGAAGAGTCATCTCTTGAACTATCTCCATATACTCCAGGTCCACTGGATGAATAGAGTCCAAATCTTCAAGGGTGAAGAGGAAGTTGTCTGTGCTTTCATCATGAGACACAAAGGCGTGTGTTGAGCTTGTCTCTTGGAATAGACTTCCTTGGATGTAGCTCTCCTTTGGTGTCTGTGGGAAGGTGATGAAAGGGTCCTTTGGTGAGTTGTCAATGTAAGAGATAAGATGATGTTGTGCTTCTCTATAATCCATTTAAACCACATGCAGGGCAAAACTCTGTTGATTGCTAGAATTGTCAGATGGATTTTGCATGTTCATCTTCATCTGGTAGCTTGTGGCACCCATCACCTAAATAGGTGCATTGACCTATAACTTTGGCCATTGACTTTGACTTTTGGACTTTAACTCTTTGACTTTGAGTTGAATGTTGACCTAATGCTGACTTGGTCTGAAAATAGTGCATTAGATGTGTGTAGACAGGCTAAGTTATAGAACTATATATTATGGACTTAGTATGTTCTAGTGCCTTGAAGATGGTGATAGTGGACGTTCACCGATTTGGACTTAGAACGAGGGTTGCGAGCTTAAAATTGGACTAAAGATTTATAAACGTAAATATATACGCCTTACGTTAAGAACACAACCAAAATCTGACATCAGTGGGGATTGCCTAAAGCCTATTAAATAGACATAATTTATTTTAAAATATATAAATTAAATAATTTCTACAGCATAAAATAGTCCTTTGGAATCGCAGAATCGCGTAGAATTTAAAAACGTAAAAAGTGAACGACACACGGTACAAGAAGACGCGAAATTGGACAGGGGCTTCCCCTCCCCCTTGAATTCGGCTGAAACCCTATAGGGGTTAGGCCTTTGCTCTTTTTTTTCATTCTGGAAAAACCCTAACTCTTCCATTTCCTTTCTATTGTTCCTTGTTGCATCCATGATCAAAGTTTTTCTTGTTCATCTACATCCATCGATTTCTACAAGGATCAAGGCATTCAAGATTGAAGTTTGTTCAATATCATCCATCTTCCTTCTTTCCGGTAAGAAAAATCAAGGTTTTTGATGTGGACTCTCATCTAAGCATGTTTTCATCATGATCCATCATCTAACGTCATGTTTCCTTCTTTTCTTCCAAGGTGCGAATGAAGCCTCTTGAGGAATTGGGGCGTTCTTGTGTCAGATCATCAAAGTAAGTGAACCCTAGTTCATACATATTAGACTCTTCGTATATATTTTGGTTGGGGTTGAAAATCCTTGAAGATCTGTTCTTAATTATTGAATGTAAAATTCTGTAAAAATTGTTAATTTTATGTTAATGTTTCAATAGGAATAAAGAATAGGAAGATTTAGTAGATAATCATGTAAAAACTAGAACCGGTGAGAAGAAACCAGATGAATATGTTATGAAACTATAAGAATCACACTAATAAACGAATTAATTACTTATATTGGTCACGTGTATTTTATAATAGAGAGTTCTTCGGGAATTGTGTCAAAAGGGGACAAGAATCGAGGTCATGTAGTTGATAAGTGAATCTGGAAAACCTAACAACATACTGAGTGAACATTTGGGTCAACTTATCCTGAATGTAACTTGGTCATAACAAATCCAATTGGGTCAAACTTTTCATCTCAATTCAATTTTAAAGAGTCATCTATCTAACCAAAGTGGTCTCATGCATTTTCGATGTCGTTTGAACCTCCAAAGTCAGTATCTAAGTTTAGGTTTCGAATCTGTCAAATCCGAGCAGAATGATAGGCTGTATTCATAGGGTCATATCTTCTTCTTTTGTGACCCGTTTGAGTTGTTTCTTCTTCTGGAAGTTACTTCCATGTCTTAGCTTTCCATTGACACATATTATGTGATGAACTATAACCGTTTCAACCTCCGTATAATCTACACAAGAAAGATGTGCGATCAGCTAATCAAGCTGAATTTATTTTTAAAAGATTAAGAACAAAGAGTTTACAACTAATTGACTAAATAGAAGTTACGGTTGAACTTAAAGGATAAACACTAGACGTTAAAGGTCATAATAGTTATTGGTCATAATTAAAATAATGGACTAAGAAGATGTACATCAAGCGGTGCTATAAACTCAGACATTTAGATGGGGATGGGAGTTAGAACGCAAACATTAGTTATGGTGTAACACCCAGATATTTTAAGAAGTTGTAAAAAGAAGAATAAAAGTGAAATATGTAAATTAACCCAAGTTGAAGGGTTAAATGTGTCAAAAGTATTAAATAACATATTATATTTTGTGCAAAAGGTGGTATGGCTGCCCATGTTTGCTGCACAACACATTTTCAACCGATTTTAGAGAGAGAAAGAGTAGAGAGTTTGGGTTTTTGAAGAAGAAGAAGAAGAAGAAGTAGAATTTAAGGTAAGAATTTGATGATTTTTAGGTGTTCTTGACTGATTTTAGTTCGAGTTTATACTTATGTATGTGTATGTACGTTTGTGTGTGTGTGTTTTGAAGGATTTTAGGTGTTTGAGCTCATAGCAAACGGGTTTGAAGGAAGTTATACTCAAAGTTGCATAAGGTGAGTTTCTAGGACCCCCTTTTAACATGTTTTTAACAATTTTAGAGCTGGAAAATGCATGTGAACTTGTTTTATGAAAGATGGGTTTTCACCATATGTATGTGTGTGTAAATGTGTATGTGGGTGAGTGCAAATTTAGGATATATATGTGTGTATGTACCTGTTATGATGCTTAGAATGTTAATACTAAGTTTAGATCATGATATAAGATGATTTGGGACGGATTTATGATTAATTTAGTAAGAGTTAGTTGCTCAAACGTCGAAACAGTGGCCTACGCGCCAACGGTTAAATTTACTAAGTGTTCCCAACCGCCCAGAAATCCCAAACGTCTAAACAGTACCTAACCGCCTAGATGTCCATGCATCTAAGTCAGGCTCATGCGCCTAAATAGTACCCCAAGCGTCTGGAATACTACCTAGAATGACTAAGTGTTGGGCCATGCGCCCAAATAGTGCCCATGCGCCCAAATAGTGTCCATGCGCCCAGAACCTTCCCATGCGACTAAGTGTTCCTATGTGTCTAGAAGGCCAAGCGCCGGCATAGTGCCCATGCGCCTGCATAGTGCTCATGCGCCTAAAAACTTAGAAATATTTTTAAGTGGTTTTAACAGGAAGATCGATTTTTCTATAACAAAATGTGCTATACGAATGTGTTAAAATAAAAATTTTCCACGCTGACCTGGCAGCACGGCCCCATCCAGGGGCATTGCCCCTTAGACCCCACTAGGGGCTGCCGCCCCTAGAACCCCGCTGTCAGGGGATGCCGCCCCCGAACCCCCGCTGTCCCCCGAATGGTCGGTTATGTTCTATGATGACTTAATTAGGTATGTGTATGTGTATGGGAATAGATGATACATGATGTTTATGATGATGTGTGGTGATGTATGATATGTTTTCTTATGCTCCTTATTATGTATTATTCTGTGACCTACGTATTATGAGTATGAGATGAACGTGAAGTATTATGTAACGTAAAGCAGAAGTTAATGTTAATGATATAAGAAGCATAAAGAAATAATGAATGCATGCATTAATGAATGAACGGATGTAAGAAAAGTCTTTGCAACAATGTATGGACGTTCACACCTAATAAAGGGTGTTAGTTCAACTGTGTGTGGGTTAGCTACCTCGGAAGGATGCATACTGGGGTCTAATCCTTGTGATTGACCATACGTATGGGATCTTGCTGCTTACCCCGGTACTGTGGTCAGGCCAGCGGGCATAATGTTTGGGAGTCTAATTATAGACTTCAGCCCAGTACCCGCTTTATGCATGACGGTGGGGTATAGCCCGTGGCATTGTCCCGGAATGTAAGAAAGATAACGAATGATAACTATGACGTACGATGATGAATGAACGAAAGTTAATGAATGATGATGAAGATAATAATAAGATTATCTATTTGTACGTATGATGTATGAGAACATATGAAAGTAAAGAACGGTTTTGAATGATAAGTTAAATATTTTATTTATAAAACTAGAACTCACTCAGCAACGCTGACTTTTATGTATTTTCCAGCTATGCGGTGCCCGGGATCGGGGCCTTACAAGTTGGTATCAGAGCGAAAGTTTAAGTGAACTGGGTAAATACTTTCAAAAGAAACCTAAACTTAAATTGAGAATGGGACAAAGGGAAGGGATGCCAGTCCGAGTAGCTACGTGCCATCAGGTATTTTCTTTAATATTAACCGGTATTATGTGCGCATGTTATTTGATCTGTTTTCCCTTAGCAGATTTAGATACTGATATAGTCAGGATAGGAAATGCTGGGGGTATGAAGAGTAAAGTAAGTGGCTAATCACAACTGGCCACTGTAATTAGGGACTTACTATACTTGACATAAACTAAGCTATTACCTTAAATGACCGTGTTAGTGTTTGAATCTTATAGTGTGTTAGAGGATGGCTGGAGGTAAATCTTCTAAGGCTTCACGAGGCGGAGTACGTGGTGGATGTGGTGCTGGACCACGGGTCACAAGAGGAAGGCCCAGGGTTGAAATGGTGACCCATGAAGAGCATGAGACCCCTCATCCGGAGGGTGGTGATGAGAGTGCTAATTTGAGAGCTGCGGTGAAGGAGGCCGTGGTGGAGGCGGTTCATCAGGTCATGCAGATAATCTTGTCGTCTGTGGTGACTCAAGTGATTAAAGCTGTTAGGGAAGGAGAGAGGAAGGATAGGAACAGGTCCTCAGGAGGGAGAGAACAACCCGAGACCGAGACGGTTATCCCTACTGATAAGGAAGAAAAGGAAGAAGAGCCTGTGCCGGAGGCAGCACGAGGCTGTAATGATGGGGCATTCCAAAGATGAAAGCCTCCTACCTTTGATGGTAATGGTCCTACTGTTGCTGCTCACATATGGGTGAGGGAGATGGAGGCTGTCCTTGAAATCAGCGAGAGGACGAGAAGGTGAAGTTTGCCACTCATTCGTTTGTGGACTCGGCTCTATGCTAGTGGGACAACATTGTTCAAG
>BJCN01198546.1:11011-23791 GCA_018326445.1 Flaveria brownii
GTGGTTTTTGTTGTTGTCGTTGTCGTTGCCTTTATCGTGTCGTTGTTGTTTAGCCGTTGTTGTTGTCATTGTTGTCGTTTTTGTTATGGTTTTTGTCGTTGTGTTGTTGTTACTGTTGTTGATGTTGTTGTTTTCGTGGTTATTACAGTTGTCGTTGTCATAGGGGTTGTTGTCGATGTTGTTGTTGTTTTCGTAGTCATTATTTTCGATGTTGTTGTTGTTGTCATTGTTTTTGTTCTCATTTTTTTGTGGTGGTTGTCATTTTTATCATCATTGTTGTCTTCGTTGTTGTTCTCCTTGTTGTTGTTGTTATGGTCGTCGTTATTGATGTATTTGTTGTCGTCGCTTTCGTCATCGTTGTCGTTATGGTTATGGTTGTTGTCGTTGTGGTTGTGGTTGTTTTTGTTTTTGTCGTAGTTATTGTTATTGTTGTTGTCGTCGTCATTGTTGTTGTATATGTAATTGTTGTTGTTATCGTTTTGGTTGTCGTTGTTGTTGTTGTCGTTGTTGAGGTTGTTGAGGTTGTCCTTGTTTTTTTGTTGTTATCATTGTTGTCGTTGTTTTGTGGTGGTTGTCGTCGTTGTTATTGTCATCGTTTTTACAGCTGTTGTCATTATGGTTGTTGTTGTCTATGGTGTTGTTTTTGTCATCGTTGTCGACATCATTGTTTCCGATGTTGTTGTTATTGTTGCTGTTGTCATTTTTTCATTCTCAATTTCATTGTGGTTGTTGTCTTTGTTATCGTCGTTATTGTTGTCTTCGTTGTTGTTGTTTCGGTTGTTTTCGTCGTTGTCATCATCGTTGTTGTTGGCTGAGCTGTATGTCGCACGAATGAAGGTCATTCATGTGCGAATGATTGATATTCATGTACGAATGACTATGGTTGTGTGCGAATGAATGCCGAGTCGTGCGATTGAGGGTGTGAGCGCGAATGAATGGTGATGTGCGATTGGAAGTATGTGTGCGAATGAGTGTGAGTCGTGCGATTGAGTGTGTATCATGCGAATGAGTGTGTGTGCGAATGAATGTTGCGTCGTGCGAATAAGGGTGTGTGCGTATGAATGTTGTGTCGTGCAAATGTGTGTGTACGGCTGGATATGTGTGTGCGAATGAATGATGTGTCGTACGACTGAGTGGCGATTCGTACGAATGAAGGCTGATTCATACGAATGAAGGTTGATTCGTACGAATGAAGGTTGATTCGTGCGAATGGATGTTGAGTCGTGCGACTTAATATCCATATTGCTTTTATCAACATAATCACTTTGTCATACCGAGTACGCTCCTTTAGTAACAATGAAATCCTTAATACTAATATCATATTCAATGGTGACGATTCCTATGACATGAATCTATATAAAATCTGATACTTATGCCTGCTTGTATGTGTGTGCCGCGTGACCGATCCAACCCGAACCGACCGAACGCATCTATTCTTTCAAGCGTATCCTTAATACTTAACAATAATTAATAATAGGTGTTTGATCGATTGTTGCTTTCCTCCTCTGGAACCTTTGTTCATCTATTTCTACTATCAATCAAGTGAGTTTCATGGCCCCTTTTTATGTTAACTCATTTCTTCAATTATTTACAAACTTGGGGGAAAAGTATGCTCACCCTTTTCATGTAGTACAACTCATATTCTTGGGATTATCATGTTACTGTTTTGTAAGTTTATATCTTATACATGCATGAGTTTGCTGTGTGGTACTTGATTCACAACTATTTAATTCGGCGTTGGAAACGACGGATAGGTATTGGTAGTATTATTGGGTTGACATCCCCACCCTCGTTTGTTGGTATACTAGTTAGTACCAACAGTGGCCAGGAACGGGCCCTTGGGTGAATATATTCTGACAATATCTTTGTGTACGTCGTAGGTTTAGTTGTGATGCTCATGTTGTCATGTGATTTTGCTTACTTATAATTGTATTCACGATCTTCCGCAAAAACTATTATACAGCATCAATTTATTTACTATTAAACCTGCGAACTCACCAACAATTATGTTGACCATTTTGAGCATATCTTTTCGAGTGATACCAATAACTGAAGATTCTAGGAGTGCGGCCTTAGAGGAGACCCTAGGATGCATTTTTGAGACTATACATTACTTTAACATTCTTGGTCTAATTGCATATTATCTTACTTTTGAATACTTGTTCCCGGATTGTGGGAATTCTATTACAATGTTAATACTTTTGGCTATGTTGTCGTGGTTATTGACTAAACACGACACAAGTCTTCCTTGTGTCGGGTGTCGTCATGACACGTTACTCACTTTATACATATATATATTGCATCTCGATTGATTACAATGTGTTATGACGATCCTGTCCGTTACATCCTCGTGTTTCCGCTTTTAGCGGGGGTGTGACATTAATGTTGTCGTCATTGTCTTTATCATTATTGTTTTCATTGTTGTTGTGGTTGTCGTGGTGGTGTTTGTCGTCATTGTTGTGGTTGTCATTGACGTCGTCATTTTTGTGCTTGTTATCATCGTAGTTGTCATCGTGTGGTGTTGTGATGTTGTCGTTTTTGTTGATTGGGTTGTGATTATCATGGTGATGGTGGTCATCATTGTCGTTGTAACTGTGTCATCGTTGTCATTGTTTTGGTTACGGTTTCCTTGGTTTATTCTCGTCGTGCATGCCATCGTTGATGTTTTTATGCTTGTGGTTGTCATTCTTGTTGTTATTGGTGTCGTCGTAATTGTTTTCTTCAATTTTGTTGTCATTATGGTTGTGGTGGTTGTTTTTGTGGTTGTCGCCTTTGTGGTTGTCATCATCGATATGATTGTCGTCATTATGCTTGCCATCGTGGTGGTTGTCCTCATTATTGTAATTGTCGTCGTTGTTGTTTTCGTCATTGTTGTCGTCGTCATTTGTGTGGTTTTCATTTTCGTTGTCGAAGTCGTTGTCGTCGTAGTTGTCATCTTATTATAGTGGTGTTGTTGTCATCTTATTGTGGTGTTGTTGGCGTCGTCATTGTGGTGGTTGTCATTGTTATGGTTGTCGTCGTTATCGTTGTTGTGGTCGTCATTGTGGTGGTTGTCATTTTTATGGTTTATCGTCATTTTCTTCGTTGTGGTGGTTATCATTGTTGTGGTTGCCGTAATTGGTTCTTGTCATCGCTGTTATCTTTGTTAGTCACTGTTATCTTCGTTGATGTTTTCATCGTTCTTATCATCAACAATGTTGTTCATTTGGTTGTCACTGTTGTAGTTGCTGTCATCGTCGTTGTTGTAATTGTCATCGTCATTGTTGTTTACTTCATTGATGTTGTCGAAGTTTTTAATTTTGTTGTCATTTTTGTGGTTGTTGTCATTGTTTTTGTCATTATTGTTATCATCATCTTTGTTGTACTTGTCGTTGTTGTGGTCAGTGTTGTTCTCGTTGTTGTTGTTATTGTTATTGTTGTCATTGTTGCTGTTGTTATGGTGGTGTTGTCATTGTTGTGATTATCAATGTCTTGGTTGTCATTGTTGTTGTGGTTGTAATCTTTGTCATTGTAGTGTTCGTCTTGTGGTGGTTGTCATTGTTGTGGTTGCCGTTATTGTGGTTGTCTTTATTCTGGTGGTTGTCGTTGTTCTGGTTGCATTGTGGTTGTAATTGTTGTGGCTGTTGTCAGAATGGTTGTCGTCAATATGTTTGTCTTAGTCGTGGTGACATGTTTATGTTGTTATCATCATTGTGGTTAGTCATTGTTTTCTTCGTTTTCGTCGTTGTGGTTGTCGTCATCGTCATCGTGGTGGTGTTGTCTTCGTCATTATCGTGGTTATTCTTGTCGTTGTCGTCATTGTTATTTTCTCATCATTATTGTCGTTATTATCAATGTCGATGTTGTTATCATTGTTTCCGTTAGCGTTGTCTTTATCATTGTTTTTCTTATCGTTATTGTTGTTGTGGTTGTTGTCATTTCCTTTTTCGTTATTGTAGTCGTTGTGGTTGCCTTCTTACTCATTGTTGTCATCGTGGTTGTTGTCTTTGCTGTGATTGTCGTGGTTGTGGATGTTGTCTTCGTCATACTTGTCATTCTTGTGGTGTTATCATTGTTGTCATTGTCGTTATGGTTGTCGTTGTGGTTGTCGTCTTCGTTGTTGTCATCGTTATGGTCGTCGTTATCATCATTATGGTCATCGTTGTTGTTGTCATCTTTATGGTTTATCTCATCGTGGTTGTCTCCAACGTGGTTTTGTCATGTTTATTGTTGTTCTCGTCATCATTGTTTTGGTTATTGTGGTTGTCATTGGTTTGGTTGTCATCATTGTCATGGTTGTCATTGTTGTTGTGGTTGTCATCATCGTCGTTGCTGTGGTCGTGATTGTGGTGGTTGTCATTGTTGTGGTTGTCATCATTGTTGTGGTTGCCATTGTTGTGGTTGCCATTGTTGTGGTTGTCTTCATTGTGGTGGTTATCATTGTTGTGGTTGTTGTCATTGTTGTTGTTCTTGTTGATGTTGTCAGCATGGTTATTGTCATCATTTTTGTTAATTTGGTTATCATTGTTGTTGTTGTCATTGTTGTTGTTTTCGTTGTTGTAGTCTTTTTCATTGTTGTTGTGGTTTTTGTTGTCGTAATCGTTGTCCTTGTTACTGTCGTCATTGTTGTTATCATCGTCATTGTTGTAGTTGTCATTGTTGTGGTTAGTGTTGTTGCCTTCATTGTTGTTGTTCTAGTTGTTTTTATCGCGGTTTTCATCTTTATTTATAGTCTTCATCGTTGTTGTGGTTTCTCTCTGGCTGTTGTCTTTATCGTTGGTGTTTTCGTTGTGGATATCATCTTCCTTGTTGTCGTTGTTGTGATGGTTGTTGTTCTGGATGTCATCATCTACATCGTTGATGTCGTCGTTGTTGTGGTTGTCGTCGACGTGGTGTCTTCATTGTGGTTGTTGTCGTCATTGTTGTTATCATTGTTTTTGTCGCGTCATTGTTGTGGTTGTTGTCATTGTGGTGGTTGTCGTCATCATTATGGCTGTTGTCATGGGTGTGCTTTTCGTCATCATGGTCGTTGTCGTCGTTCTTATGGTTGTCATCATTGACATGGTTGTCTTTGTCATGGTTGTCATTACCTTGGTTATTGTCATCGTGGTTGTTGCTGTCATGGTTTTGTCATCATTGTTGTTATGATCGTTGTTGTTGTCGTGGTGGTAGTAGTTTTGGTCATCATTGTTGTTTTCGTCGTGGTTGTCGTCTTTGTCGTGGTCGTGTTCGTGTTCGTTTTTGTTGTCATCATCGTCGTTGTGTACGTTATGGTGTTCTTCGTCGTGGTTGTCATCGACTTGGTTGTCTTCGTTGTGGTTGTCGTCATCATGGTTGTGTTCGTCGTGGTTGTTGTCATCGTGGTTGTTGTCGTCGTGGTTGTTTTCGTTGTGGTTCTCGTCATGGTTGTCATCTGTTGTTTTTTTGTTGTTAATGCCAATGCTATTAAAGTTGCTATCATTGTTGTCTAGGTTGTCGTCATTGTTGTTGTGGTTGAAGTCATTGTGATTGTCGTCAACGTGGTTGTTGTCGTCATTGTTATTGTTGTGGTCGTGGTGGTTGTTGTCATTGAGGTTGTTGTCATTGTGCTTGTCGTCGTGGTGATTTTCATCTTTGTTGTTCTTCGTTGTTGTTGTCGTTATCATTATTATTGTGTTTGTTTTTTGTTGTTATTGTTGTTCTTATTGTTATTAATTATTGTTGTTGATCTCCTCCTTGTCGTCGTCATCTTTGTTGTGGTGTTCATTGTAGTTTTCATTGTCATGGTTGTTCTTTTCATGGTTATCGTCGTTGTGTTGTTGTATTTTTTGTTGTTGTCGTATAACGACATCAACCACAACAATGACGAGAACCAGGACGATGACAACCACATCGACGACAACCATGTCGATGAAAACCACCACAACGACGACAACGATAATGACGATGACGATGACGACAACTACAACTCCTACAATGACGACAACAACAATGAAGAAGATGGCGACAACCACAACAAGTACAACCACTAAAATGATGACAACCATTATGATGAAAACCACATCGTCGACAACCACGATGACGACAACCACGACGACAACAACAATGGTAACCACAATGTCGACAACTACAACGACGACAACTACCACAATGTCAACAACAACGAAGTCAACAACAATGATGACAATGATGAAGAAGAAGACGGCAACCCAAACAACAACTACCATCGCCACTGCGATGATAATCACAATGACTATAACAAGAATTACAACAACACAACTAAGACAACCACGAAAACAACTGTCACAATGATGATAACAAAAATAACTACAACAACAATAGTAGCAACAGTAACTACAACAACAAGAACAACTACTACTACTATTACTACTACTATGATAAGAATAACAGACAAAAACAACAATGACGACAACAACAACAACTACACCAACGAAGACAACAAGGACATGCAGAATCACGACATGAACAATGATGACAACCAATGATAACAACAACCATAACGACCACAAATAACAACAACAACAACAACACTAATTAAGCCAGAATTTCCAATTTTTGGCCGGATTTTTTGAAGTTTGCCAGAAAGTTGCCGAAATCTCGTCGGAACCCTACCAGAATTTCACCGAAATCACAATTTTTTTCCCAATTAAGACCGCCTAGGGTCCGCCTAGGTCCAATTTTGACCTCCGTTGACCGCTTAGTGATTAATTGGTCGATTAGCCAAAAATTACTAGGTGAGGGGCCTATTTCCGATTAATCGGCGATTAATCCTGATTTTTTCAACACTTCCAGAACAACAACAATTACAACAATAGCATTAACAACAACTATCACTACTATAGCAAAAGAACAACTACAACACAAATAACAACAACAATGACGACAACGACACCAACAACAGGGATAATGACAACATTATGAGGAAGTTTAGATGGACTAGACTCTAGAAATGATGTCCACTTTTAAAAGGATACTGAGTGCTAGCCAAGCACCACAATATTGATTTTTCAAATGAATGGAAGATACATTAGAGTTTTCATTCAATACATTTAAAAATTGGGAAGGTTTGATCCGGTTGTTTGTAGTGCTTGCTGATATTACACATTCATCATTATGGAGGGAAGATCTGCAAGTGCTACCAAGACTACTATAGGTGTCATCGGGTAAATTTATTAAGGCCTTAAGATATGATGTGAAGGGACTAAGGATGAAGAAGAGGCAGATGCAGGTTCGGGGAATATCCGACCTTAGGTATCACCGTTGATTGTTACTAGGTTCACACCCTAACAGGTAGGATCCCCTATAACTTGAATTTGCAGCTATGGATGCTTCAGGCCTGCCTAGTCACTTTTGGTGATTGGAATGAGGGTTGAGGATGCTCAATTAATGTATGATAGGTAGACTCAACAAGGTAAGGAAGCGCATGTGAAAATGATGCCACCATGCGTCAAAGGGAGCATTATCAAAATGAGGACTTCCACTTCAATGAAGCAATTCGGCATGAAGAGATTATGAGAGGGGATAGGGTTACACAATGAATCATCCACCCATATATTTAGCATATCCGAACATACCATCCTATGAGATCACACAATAGCTGATGAGGTCATCTCAATCAACCCCGTCCATGTGGATCTCTTCATCTTAGAAGCCACATCATCCAGAATCATATCTAGAAAGCACAAGTTCAGGCGAAGCTTATGACATCCACTATATGATGTGTGAACACATTCATTAATCGGGGTTGTATAGAATGATTAGGTCTATGTGTACTTGATTTGACTTTATATTTTTATTTTGATTTTATATGTACTTGGGGGGTGTGAAACAATTACGTGATCAGGTTAGTGTGGCGTAGTTAGAATCAATAGGATCGAATATATTGAATGATTTCAATGATCAATTGTAGTGGAATTACAACAATCAAAGATCAAAACAGTACAAAATACTTATAAATGCTTGTATATTGATCATTGATTCAACAATACAAAGTGAGTTTTCTGTTTGTAATCAGGGTTCAGGGTTGAGTTACAAAAAATACAAAAACTTTATCTATTTATAGGCTTCATACAATGACCTATACATTTAGTTAACTACCCAAACCGATGATATAGAGTAACTAAGTACGAAGTACAATATAATTGTATAACAATTTGTTGTTTTCCTTCAACCGCATTTGTATTAACACGTCCGCATTAACTAATGTGCGTGTGTAATACATGGTCGCATTTCTTCAAGTTGTACATAAGTAGACAAATATGGATGAGCATTTATCTAAGTAACCTGCATAAGACTAATGCGACTGACCAATACTTAGTCTTTTTCTTCATAAGCATCTCTTCTTCCCCAGTAGCATCTCTTCAACACTTAGTAATATTTCCAACCAGAGCAACATTCCAGTCACCATTTGAATTGGTATGCATAATCCTTTCAGGGTCCAACAACTTATTAGTTGTCACTTAAGGATGGAGCAATGTTTTTAAGAGGAAGATTGCTTTTAGTGTTGATACTGCTTGGTTTGAAGTTTTCTGTTTGGAAAATGGCCAAAGCTATAGTGGTGAGACTATCTTGTAACTTGTTTTTTAATAAATGTTTGCTAAGGCACTGCCATTTCCCAAAATAAACCCTAACCCCTAAAGATTTTCATTTGCGCAATTTTTTTCTTTCTCTAATGTTCTCGTTATACTATACTCTCTAGGCGATCGTGGGTGTTTCACCCGGTTCCCCTATTCCCATGTTCCCTTGTTCTATTTCATTTAGTTTGGAATCAAATGACTAATCATTCCATCAGTGGGGATCCCCCACACAAGCTCCCTCCTAACTTAGGTAATTCCTCTTCTCTTGAATAGGCGAATCCTCATCGTATCATTTTTCACTCTGCTGGGACCATTAAAGCTCAACAGGACAAGAGAGCTCATCATCAAAATGTCCCTGACATTCAAATCCAAGGTAGTATGGGGATTAAACACGTAAGCTATTACCAAATAACAACCTCAATGACTACTTTTAGGCCGCTACCCAAGCAAAGGAGATCAAATCCATTGGGCACTTGGAATCAGGGCACATGGATATGTTGCAATCTCCCCCTATGGAGTGTTCTCAGGTTCAAAGCCAAGATCAAACACCATCTTCTTCTACAACACCATCTCCATCCATTCATGGGTAGGGGATGGCGGTTTCCATAACCCAAGCTTGATCGGTTTAGGTCTGAGTAAGTTTCATCATTGCTCATCCCCTGATACAAGTGTTTGTTGAACTAATTTTGACCCAAATTTCACCCACTCCCCTATTAGCAGTATGGGAATGGACCTGGATGGGGTGGGCTCTCCAATTGTTTTTGATGGCCCTCTTCTTATGGATCCGCATCTCTATCAATTTTATATAATCTCACCCGTTTGGTGATCGTGATCAACATGCCCACCCCCCACTAAGGAGCGAACCCCACCAAATAGTGTAGATGGGCTGGCTAATGGAATGAAGGGTGGGTTGCCAAATAAGATACACCCAGCCCATAGGAATGGGAGCCAGCAGGTTACCAATGTGTGGCATTCAAACAAAGATGGTCGCTAATCTTTTACTGAGAAAATTAAACATAATAATGAGGGAGTCAAGCTTCGATACATCCCTCCAACGATTACCCCTAATGGCTCTTGCAGAATTAAGATTACACAAGAAGACCTAATATAATCGACATAGGTTTATTCCCTTCACCAATATGGTTATTTCTTGGACGTTCATGGATTTCATTACCGTTAATAAAGTTTTGAAGCGTCTATGGAGACTAAATGACCTTGGATAGTATCTCAAAAACTGCAGTAGGTTATTTTTACTTCAAATTTAAAAGTGAACTGGGCCTCAATGATGTTCTTGAGAATGGACCTCGGCTAATAATATACACATATTCCTAAAGAAATGGTCTCTAGGTATTTGTTTGGAAAGAGCTAAACCCAAAGTTATCTCGTTGTGGATTACGACACATAATGTTCTTCTTGAACTTTAGAAAAAGGCAGGGGTTAGTAAGATTATGAGTGGGGTAAAGGAACCTCTCTTAATGGATCGTATGACTGAATGAGATGTGCTAATGAGGATGGTAGAGTGGGGTTTGCCCGGTTCCTGGTTAATGTCAAAGCTGAATCGAATCTGCCATCAATTATTGAAGTTAAATATCATGAATAGATGAACACCCAAGAAGAGATGCCCACCTTAATCTCACCTATCAATGGAAGTTGCCCACTGTATGCTCCCATCGTGTAGGTCTTTGTCACACGTTTAAAGGCTATAAAGTAAGGCCAAGAACCAATGAAAAAATAGAGGAAAATACTGAAAATGCTACTGGAAAGTTAGATCAAATGAGTTCGGAACAAGACACGAAAATTAATAATGATAGTTGCACTACAGTTGTCAAAAGAAATAATAAGTATAAAGGAAAAAGGAAAGGGTCAACAATGCTACTAATATCCACAAAATCTTCATGGTTACTAGTGAGGGAGAAATTAAAAAATGCACCAAGCAGATGTTCCATCCACTAGGAGTGACCCTAGAGTGCAGCGTACAATGGGTAGCTTGCTTGACAACTTCAAAATATCACAATGTTAACCGAAAATCTAAAGGTGTGGGATTGTCGAGTTTAAAGATTGGTCATAAACATAAAAATCAGCAACAGGGAAAAACGTTATAGCCAATATGCTATCAAAACAAGGCTTAAAGAAGAATCCTCCTAACAATGAAAGTAAAAGGTATAACATCGGTGATCGACAACAAGAAGGTATTCCAAAAATGAATAAATTAGATATTTTGAATGAAGATAATGAAGGTAATCTGTAGGACCATCCCAATCTAGCTCACAAATCAAATAATACTGTAAGATGGTAAAATACTGAATTGATTATTATTGATAGGTTAGGTTACATTATATAGAGTTTACAATGAAACCCTAAAAACCTAAACGGGCCCGTGGACTCAACCCTAATAATAATTCTTACCAAACCCTAATAATAATATTTTCTAATACTCCCCCGCAGTCGTAACGGAAGTAACCTGACGCTATGACTGGAAAACGAAAAAAACATAAAACAATAATAATAAGATAAACATGCTTCGATCGACTTTATCCAAACTATTGCCAACGAACAATATTGTGTGCTTGATGTTGTCATCTACATTTTGGTTGATTATGATATCCATAGTTTGCTTGATACTTAATTGTTATTAATTCTTGGAATAATATGTTGAGATCTACCGACAGTAGTCGTTGGTGATGTCTCAAGGCTAGCAAGCGGCACTCTCTTGGATCCGTAGATCAAGAGATGACATAAGTAGATAAAAAAAGAAAAAAAGAAAGCAAGACTATGACCGTAGTAAGGTGGGGTCTCTTGGATACGTAGATCAGGAGATAAGATCCGTAGATCTAAAAAGAATAGAATATTTAATCAAACCATAGTTTGAGATTTAGTGGCCATAGACCGTGGTCCTTGATGCGGGTAAAACACCGATAACGAAAAAAATAAAAAGAACAAAGAAAATATAGTGACCGCTGCAAATTGAGAGCCATAATCCAGAAACAAACCAAAAGAATAAATGTGAACAAACCAAGAGAATGGATATGGGTAATAGGTTTGAATCCTCAACCAATAACGAAGTTTTATTCAACATAAACTAGAAAATAGATAAGAAACGAAAAAGAAGATAAAGGTGGGACATGACGGCGGTGGCGACGGCACACCGCCCTGTCTAGGGTTTGAACCCGGTGACGACGGCTAGGGTTTGTATGTTTTTGTGGTGGTGCAGCGGAGAAGAAGGGTAACCAGAACCATAAGGCTCTGATACCATGTAAGATGGTAAAAGACTGAATTGGTAATAATTGATAGGTTAGGTTACATTATATAGAGTTTACAATGAAACCCTAGTAAACTTAAACGGGCCCGCGGACTCAACCCTAATAATAATTCTTACCAAACCCTAATAATAATATTTTCTAATAAATATTTCATCTACTTCTTATAAGCAAGGACTAGAGGAAGACATCATGGATGATTGTGATGAGGAAGATGTAGATTATGGCATTACTGACTCTGAAAAGGGCGATTTATAATTGTCTATCGAAGTTTGGATCTTTAAAGGCCTCAGACCATTACTGGTAATAGGGAGAATGGGTTTTCTTTTGGGATCAATGCAAAGTTTTAAATTTGGATTTAGACTTTTGTGTAGAGGATGTTGATTTTGAGGATAATGGTATGAACCCTCTTTCGAAAAGTCATCTTGATGCTCCCCGGATGGGCAATCCAATGGCCTGTGTTTATCCCCCCCCCTAAATATATTCAATGGGTGTGAAAATCATAGCATGGAATATTAGAGGGTTAAATAACTCCTCTAACCAGAATCTTTTTATCAATCATATGGTCAATGGTGGAGATAGCGTTTGTGGTATTCTTGAGACTCATTTATCCTTTGAAAAGTTGGTTTCAGTTTGTAGTAAAGTGTTTGGTCATCTTAAGTGGGATTCCAATTGTGACAACCCGAAAATTTTCTGTGATTTAATAATGAATTTTTATGTGAAATTATGAAAGTATGATTTATTTTATGATTTTTATGATTTAATTTATGATTTATTTTATATTTTTATTATTAAAGAATAAATAATAAAAATATAAATAGCAATAATAATTATGATAATAATAACATTATTATTTCAAATAATGATCATGATAATAATAATAATAATGATATTATTATCAAAATAATATAATAATAATAATAATAATAATATTATCAAAAATAATAACAAAAATAATAGTAATAATG